>MU184153.1:65726-92676 GCA_016904865.1 Pissodes strobi | reverse complement strand
AACATTTTTCAAGTTCAAGTTCAAACTTGCGACAGGGTGATATTTAACTAATGATTTTAATTAGTTCACAATATCTTTGTATTCCCTTCCTTCGTTTTCCACGATTACTGCATATGTCTGTCTTTCCTTCGGGATTCTACGTCCAAGTGATTTGACTTTGTTTCTTGTGGTGTAAATGATAGTGTTAGTCTGTGTTCCATGAAAAGTTGGCTCCACCATTTTTCTTAGTTTCTCTGTGCTCATAAAGTTTATATGGTGTAAGGCTACCCATTCACTCTCCGTTGTGTCTTGTTTTAATTTCTGTAGTTTGTCCCATAGGTCTTGATCACTTTCTTGCATAGCAATTCTGACGATTTTCTGGTTTAAAGTCTCTTGATTTGATTTTATTCTTGTTACTTGCTCCACGACTTCGAAATCTTCCTTTATTTCGGAGAGTTCTGGATACCTTTTCTTATATAGCAATTGTATGCTCTGTTCCATATTTGGATCTGAGGGTTCAACGAACACTACTTTGACTGTTGAAGTCTTAGTATCTAAGGGGTTTCCTACTTTTATTTCTGTGTTTATGAAAAGGTTTTCCTACCACTGTTTGTGCTCCACTGCTTGCCATAACTCAAATTTTTGGATGTCAACTAATTCCCTCTCAGATAGCTTGGTATGCTCGATGCGGTAGCTCCGGCTATTTCCTTCGGTTTGCGTTGCCTGGTCTTTGGTGACCACGCGGGTGTGATCTGAAACAGATGTTTGTACATCTGCATCCACTGTCATTTTCTCTGCTACTTCAAACCGGTGGGCATCTAACCATTCTCTGACGGTTTTCCTGTTAATAGCTTCTACTTGTCTTTTAAGTTTGATGGATAGCTCTTTGATCTCACGCTTAGTATTTTGTTCTATCCTTTTTTCGAGATCTTGGGAAAACCTTGTTATCATATCCAGGGCCTCGCTAAGAACGTAAACTTCTGGGCATTCCTTCTGCCTGTATGGTTCAATTTCTGCTCCTGCCCGTTCCAAGGATCGATCCAACAGTTTTCGCTTCTTGGCGTTGTCCAGACTGGTGCTCCTGGCTATCGTGCCGATGAAACTTTGTCTATTTGCTGGTGCTTTGCTTATTCCAGCACTTTTGCCGCCTTCTTTACCATCCTTCTGTCTTCCTTCCTTCCATGTGCCTGAGGGGGACCTCGTGATGGAATCCCTTCTTGCGAAAGGGTCTAGTACCTCGGCCGTGTTTCCGTCAGCTCTGTGCGATTGGCCTTCCCCAGAATCCTTAGGGCCGGCACCGACCACCGGGGCTTTAACCCGATCGGAGTCGGTGGTGAGATTATCACTCACCTGGGGTATAATTTTAGTTTGATCACACATCACCATGTTGTGGCTTTTTGGAGTTTCCTTCTCCTTGCCTTTTAGACCTCCGCGCGGTGTGCGCTTGTTTAGTTACTTTCACAAGTTGTTATTCTACTTTATGAAACATGCTTATGGACTTAACAATTTGCTTACTTGAAAATCAAGAAGGTTAGCCAAGTCTGACAACATTGCAAATAAATTGTCATCACTAACGTTATATTGGGAGAGTTTTCGCATTTATATGTCACTAAACGGCCTCATTTCTGAAATTTCTTTTTCAATTTTTGGCGTCAAAAGTGCTTCATCCGCAATTTTTTTTGCATTTGTGTACCATTTGATGTAATCTTTCTAGTGAACCCAAAAAAATCTTTAAAACCGACAGTGTTTATATGACACCAGACCCTTTTCGATGTATTCCACGTGTATATTTGTATAGTAGCTGAATAAAGTTCCAAATTTCTCCGACTCGCGCGTACGATCGTTCGTAATTTCTTCCACTACCCTAACGCACAGAGCGAATAGTAGCTTGGCGAAAAGGCCGCTCTAAGATGTTTATTCTGCAGTACCTGGATGTCCTTAATGTGACAATCTGCGGTCGAACACCAAACTGGTACGCCATACAGTAAGAAGAGTCTAGTAATGTACCTATAAAGGATAAGTTGTTTCTGGAATATAGGAATAAACCATTTCTGATTAGTCTCTTGATCTTACCAAGTTAGTGCTATCAACAAAAAATCCAAATATCATGGATCTAGACGATGCTTACCTAATGCTTTCAACGTATAGTCAGAAACTTAAATTAATAATGGTTGTTTCGTATTCGTCAAAAACCATTACTTTTCTAATAAGACCAATGCGAATTGATTAGCGACTTGCGTCATCATTCATATTTGCTGCATAAATGTCAATAATCATTTTAAAATAACAGTAACTTTCTTTCAGCTTTGTGGAGGAATTGGCATTATCCATCACAACTGCTTACCAGAATACCAAGCAAGCGAAGTGCAAAGAGTAAAAAAGTACAAACACGGATTTATCCGAGATCCTATTGTGTTGAAGCCAAATAACACCGCACTAGACGTTCTTGAAATCAAGGAAAAACACGGTTTTTGTGGCATTCCCATTACAGAAAATGGTCTTCTTGGAGGAAGACTAGTAGGAATGGTCACATCAAAAGATATAGATTTCCTAGAGAGTACTATTTTAAAAAACACAAAATTAGAGAAAATTATGACTAAAATGGAAGATTTGGTCACTGCACAATCAGAAGTCACATTGAGGGAAGCAAACTCTATTTTAGAAAAAAGCAAAAAAGGAAAGTTACCAATAGTTAGTCCTGATGGGAACTTGGTAGCGTTAATTTCAAGAACAGACTTGAAGAAAGCAAAAAACTTTCCCATTGCCTCTAAGGATGACAACAAGTAAGAGATACTATTTTGTGCCATAAATAGATTAGGGTACGCGCAGTTGTTTTCTTAACTCTAAATTCTTTGATTTTGAGTTAATTAATTAATTTCTTTTTTACAAAATGATCATAATGGTCAAAAGTTAGTAATTTACAAAATACTAGGTTCACTAGATAGAACCTAGCTATTCTTAGCCTGGAGTGCGAATTACTCAGGAGGTGTGATATTGAATACATAGTGGTAAGTCGAAAAAATGCACAACCATCATTATATAAACAAACTAGCAGGCAATGAACAACTCAGTGCAATATCTTTAACTTTCCGTTGAATTTAAAAACCTTCCAGCAGCCTAATTTTTGATCTGTAGTCGTTTAGACAGTGGTTTATTGGGTGTCTTAAGAAAAGATTCAACCCTCTTGCAGTTCCGAAAACATATTAGTATGGCATTTTTGTGCTTTTCATATTTGCATACCGCAGAACGATTTGCGATTTTTTTTTGTGTTACCAAATGCCACGACAACTCTTAATAGAGAATGTTTTCGATCTATTCCAAAATAAAACTGTTCCAAGAATCAATAGATACGTGTCCATAATTACTTGAGATTGTCCATTCTAAGCATTCACATTACTCTAACATAATCGCATATTGGAGTTATCAAAAGGTATGGATTATATTATATTTTATGTTCAACTACCAATTCAAAGCAACTTTACTTCGTTTAACCCAAATTCAGAAAATTTTATACAAGGCATGTCAAAAATGATGTATTAGTATTACTTTTTAACGTCACGAGCTCATTACATTTTATTCCGTTTTAGTGATTTTATTAACATTGCATTCACCATGATTTCAATCAAACTATTTGGAAAAAGCCAATTAACTTTAATAATTATAGTGGATGTCGTAGAAAAACTAAATAATAAATTATTATTAATATTATTATTAAAGTATAAGTTTGAAATCAAACAGAATAAAATTCTGCTAAAACGAATACAAAATCAGTATTGAGAAAAGCCACCACTTTGGTACACATTCTCGCTGGAATTTCTTGCCATTCTTCTTCAACCATCTAGACTAACCATGCAGTGGGTAATAACCTCCTGTAGATAAATTGTTCTAATGAATCTGGTCCAGAGGAACTCGATTACATTGCAGTCAGGCGATTTAAGTCGCTAATTCATTCTAAGGTGGTTGCAACTTTGTTGTTTTAAGATTAAGAGCCTCCGTACACCGCCGCAATGCAACTGCAACGCAACTATATTGCAACTGCAACTCAAGTTGCACTATTTTTGATATCCGTCCACCTAAGCAACCCGATTATTAGTTGGGGTCAAGATGCCAGACAGGTCGGATGATGTAGTAATAACGTATTGGTATCTAAAAAGACGGAAAAAGGTGGATCGTAGATGGTGGGTACACATATTCATCACGAACAATAAAAAACGAAACGCCTTTATGATGGCAAATTCACTGCAAATGGATGAACATAAGTTTAAAGCGTTCTACAGAATGTCTAGAGCCCTATTTTTGAAACTTGTAGAATAGGTGCGACTGTACATACAAAAAAGGACACGAGTTATAGAAAAGAAAAATTAAACAAGAATTGGTATCTATGGTATTGGTGTTTCTATTTATGATACAAATATCCTAAGAATCGTATCATAACTTCCCTACTCTTTTTTTAGCTTAATATAAGTCTCAATATAAATAACTAAGCTATCTATAGTGTACTAATGGATATATACGGGCTTATTCACATTTTTCTAGGCAGCTTCTTGTCGGTGCAGCAATTGGCACACGAGAAGAAGACCGACTAAGGCTAGCTCTACTTACGCAAGCAGGAGTGGATGTTGTAGTTCTCGATTCATCTCAGGGAAACTCCATTTATCAAGTAGAAATGATTAAATTTATTAAAAAGACCTATCCAGATATAGACGTAATTGCTGGAAATGGTAAGTTATTGTTTATTACAAATAATTGAGTTGTAATAATTACCTAAGTCTGCCACCACCGAAGTTTCGTCAATATTAGAATAGTAGGAGTAGAATAGTAGTGACTAACCCACTTATTTCTGAGACATGGAAACGTAAAAAAAATCGTACATTTTTTGTGAAGTTATTTATTAAGCCTTAACTAACACATTTTAACCATCAGGCATTTTATAAAATTCAGGAGCATTAAAAAATGGCTGTCCTATATGTAGGACGTCAGGAAAAAGAGGTAATACATAAGAAAGTCATAACATTATTTACCCAGGGCAACAAATGCTATTAAAACTAAAGAGGAAAAACCTTAATGGCTATATTAGCTACAAAATTTATTTAAAATTATATTTTGGTATGGTATTGTATAAAACATTTTACCTGAAGGCCAATATAGCATTTTATGCAACGCGTGGTGGTATTCATATGGCAGTAACGCCATTTGGTTTGCCGATCTTGTTGAATAACATAGTGTTGTGTTCCATAATAATGCTAATCTATATTTTCCCTTTGCCTAAGTCGCCCAACAGATTGATTCATGGGTTTTGTTTTTCTGGAGTATAGAACAGCTAATTCTTCTGCGAAAAGCAAGATGGTCCAACTGTGAGTCATTGTTGGATGACCGGCTTAGTTGCCAAGTATTTTGAATAGACATATCCAAACAATGAGCAAATAAACAGAAGTACCATTTTTTCCCGAGTTTCTGTCCTATACAAAGATATAATTTGGTCACTTCAGTTGACACCGCTCATGTTTGCCTTGTATAATTTTATCATAATGTGAGGTTGAGGAATTGAACCGGATTTTTATCTTGCTTTGAATATCGTTTTACCATTCGTATGAGATTTACACCGACAGCATTAGAAACCACGCTGTTATTTTTGCAACTGAGGACAGTTAATTTTTCTCTTACATCCGATTTTTGGTCTTAAGTCCCTCGTTGGAATTTTTTGAGTTCCCCTGCTGACTTTCGGGGGTTTCTTGAAATACGAATTGAGTGAATAGTTTCGGTTCCCCGCATACCCTTATGAGATAAATAGCCCAAAAGAGACAAATTGGAACAAAAATATAAAAAAAATGTCAAATTTATTTTCAGGTTGATCTACGTGAGAGAGCAAAACTCCAGCGCATGAATTTCTATATAGCAGTATTGCGCAGTAGATCCATTCCCCTCTGAGAACCATTAGAAAATTATACTTTAGTGATTTACACGATGAGAAAAAAATCCCCCTGTACAAAAATTATGTACAAAATGTAATTTGGTTGCCATCAAATTTAATCACATATTTAATACGCAATAAAAAGTACCTAAGGCTGTATATTCTTATGTGTTGCTGGCAGAAAAAAAACCGACGATAAAACCATTACCCACAATGACTAATCGATCAGAAACAACTTCATTCCGGCCCGCGGCCATTTTAAGCTCCTGACATCAAAAACGGTAAAAGTATGAATACGCGGCACAATAATTAACGCCTAAACCCTTTAACCAAGAGCCTGCGTCCCTGCTGGAACTAGCTGCAAAACAACTGGGCGGTGTTGCCAAATTTAGGGAGTACAGCGCAACCACTAAATCATCTTGCTTACTTACATCAAGTGAAAGCTCAAACAATCGTTCAACATCAAACTTATGGTAGCACATCAATCAATTATGCTGTTTCTTATTGGCTTGGTCCGCAAACCCATCAAAATCGTACGAGGATCGCTAGAGAAATATGTACACTTGGCAACATTCCAAGGGTACCCCTCAAAGTTAGGCAACCAGCAATTGCCAAAGTCAGCTGTCTCATCTGAAGGCTATCATATCAGAAATAAACATTGATTGAATTTTTAACTTTTCCTATCAAATATTGAAACAAACCAGGAAAATAACCGACAAACTGAGAAACCAATATTTCTGACATCCATGAAACCGTTTTTAATGTATATTATCATCGAGAAGGTGATTATTCGGAAGAATGTTTTGAAATGCACTGCTATAACTGCTTGTAGCTTGATAGCGATGGCCGAAATGCAGTAAGATCTATTGGTTGATGATATGCTAAGCCAGTGAAAATTTTCATAAAGCCTCATCGATACTATCAAACAGCCCGAGAAAATTAAGTTACGTGTACGAATACAGAACTCTCAATTTTCCCTGGAACAGCCCGATAAAAGGCAAGGGTCCTACGACAACCATGCAGGCATCTAAACGAGTAAGCAGTATTATATTTAGCTTAACGGGCTAGCATAATAGATGTGAGATTGGAAGTGAAATAACCGCTATATGTTACACGTTTCCATACTAAATTAACATGTAACAGTTTTTAAATAAATTTAACTTCTGCAAAGAATTTTTTTGCGTCTTATTTTCTCAGCTACAGCCACCCTTTTTACCACATCATTCAAAGTTTTTGATTTCATTTTATTGGTTAACTCCTCATAGGTAAAACAAGTATCTACTTGTGGCCTATCAAAAGACAAGCTAAATATTTCTCTGAATATCTGCCTATACGTAATACGACATTTTGGATATTTATGCAAAAGAAGTTGATGCATTTGTTTTATATCTAATGTTTCACTTAAGCATTGAAAATCTCGATTACTGTAACGGGAGAGTTTTATAGGAAATGATCTAATATGCTCTTCTATAAGTCTTACTACTACACCAGGTTTAGCGTTTCCAGGAGTCTTTTTCCCCGCCCGTCTTTAGGACAACAGAAAGAAGTTGACACAAGCGGTCAGCAGAAATATCATGGACGTTAATAAATGCAGCCTTGCAGACTCCAACTCTACCACAACTTGAAGAGATGCTGTATTTGAAACTGTGCACTTTAGGTTTGGCAGTCTCCAAATTTCGCCTAGGACGTTTTCGTATAACGAAACAACATTCGATTAGAGCTGGTAAATACGCGTCATATCATTTTTGGTGTCAAAAACTTCTTAAATATTTCAGAACAATCTCATTCTGTGATTTTTATGAAACATGTTGCCTTACATCGTTTATTTAGCATTCTGACAAATGAGGTTATGAGTGTGTCTGTTATGTTACCTATCGGAAACGCCGTGTATCCAAGAACTAACTGAATTTCCTTTATAATTTGTATATCATTGACCTTTAACTCTTGTTTTTTTAATTACTTCACACTTATAAGCACCTAGTCTTAACCCCTTTTTTCGTTTAATTATTGGATTATTTTCACGCGGTTCGTATTCTTCGGTATGTAAACCAAGCGTTTTGTTAATATAATTGAGTTCTGGCATGCGTCCTATTAGCAAAGTCTCTTTTGCTGCAACGATGCGTATTTCTTTATGTATTTTTTTTTATTTTTTTATTTTTTTTTTATGGCAGTGGCACACACTAAAGAGAGATCCTATGACCCTCGACGAGCGGTGTTTGTGCGAAGATGTTGATTGACACGGTTCTTGAATATATTGTTGTAATTAGTGGGAAACAGATGTCCTGGAAGTGAGTTCCACAGTGATGCAGTGCGCCAGACAAAGGAGTTCTGGTAAAGCGATGTTCTACGTGTTTCTAGTTGTACGACGAACTGGTGCGCTCCTACCGTCTGTCGGGACTGTCTGACAGGAGTTGCCAGGGACGGGATGATGCAGGCCAAATCCTGGGAACATCTGCCGTGAAAGTATCTGTAAAACAGAGACATATCGGCCACTTGTCTGCGATGTTCCAGACTATCCAGATTCCGGGTCAAGTCCGGATCCCCGACGAGACGCACGGCCCTCTTCTGAATGGAATCCAGCAGCTTTAGGGTATGCTTTGGTGCGGCACCCCAGATATGTGAGCAATATTCTAAGCACGGTCTTATTTGCGCTTTGTACAGCAAGAGCAACTGCTGCGGTGTATAGAGTTTTTTGTTGCGAAATAGCGCACCAAGCTTCTGGGAGGCTGATTTTGCGATGTTAGCAACGTGGTCATGCCATGACATATTGCTGTTGACCGAGACACCCAGCAGCCCGATTGACGAGGATGAAGGAATGGTCGATCCTGCCATAATGATGTCAGGGCCCGCTGTATTGACCCTCTTAGTAAACGTTGCTGCTTGGGTCTTTGCTGCATTGAACTGGACAAAATTTCGGTCGCCCCAAGTTTGAACTTTCTCCAGGTCTTGATTAATTGCTGTAATCTGCTCCTGTCTGCGGTGATGAGTCTCAGTCGCTGGTAAGGGTTTTTCTGATCTAAAGTGGGAGACAAGGGTACTGTCATCCGCAAAACTGTAAACAGGATTATTCGTTTCGATCAGCAGGTCATTAATATAGATGAGGAACAGAGTTGGTGAAAGTATTGTGCCCTGAGGCACGCTCGCGTTGATAGTGAATTTGTCCGAGATGTGTCCATCGACTGCAACGTGTAGGGATCGGTTCTTAAGGAAACTGGCCAGCCAGCTGCAGAGAGAGGCGGGCAGTCCCAAGGACGGCAGTTTGTTGAGCAGTCCGTCATGCCAAACTCTGTCGAATGTCTTTGAAATATCCAACGCAATCGCTCGAGACTCTCCGTAGTTTTCAATTGCCCTACTCCATGTATGAGTGACATAGGCCAATATATCTCCTGTCGATCTCTCTTTGGGAAAACCGTATTGATTATCGCTGATTATTCTGTTGCTCTCGAGGTACGTGAGTAGTTGCTGGTTGACTACACGTTCCATGACTTTGGAGATTATTGGAAGCAAGGCAATTGGGCGATAGTTTGAGGGCGTGGTTTTCTTGCCTTTTTTTGGAACAGGTTGCACTCGAGCGACTCTCCAAGAGGATGGGTAAATCCCTTTTCTGTAAGAAAGAGAAAAAAGCCTGAAAAAAACGGGTGTTAGTTCGTTGGCGCAGTTCTTTAGCACGATGGCAGGTATTCCGTCCGGTCCTGATGCCTTTTGCGTATCTAGTTCTTTAAGGATTTTGCGAATATCACGGTGAGAAAACTTGACTTCTGCCATGGTAGTGTTGATGTTCGGTATGGTGGGGAGAGTCTTGCCTTGGGGCACGTCTAAGGTAGAGTGCGATGAAAACATTTTGGCGAGCATGTTTGCTTTCTCCTTGGCTGTAGTCGCCGTGATGCCACGTTCGTCCGTCAAATGCGGGCGAGACGTTTTTGTAAAGTTGTTACTTACTGCCTTTGCTACCGACCAGAAATTCCTGGAACCACTGGGGCATTGCAAAAGTTTATTCCAGATCCTTTGATTATGTTTGTCCTTAGTTTCTTCGATCACACGCTTGCATCGTTTCTCGCTTCGATAAAATAATTGCGATTTTCAGCGGTCTGATTTTGCTGCCAGTACTTATAGGCTTGCTGTTTCCTTCCTACAGCTCTTTCGCATCTTTTGTCGAACCAGGGCTTTCCTTTTGATGGTAACTTGATGGAATTTGGGATGTATGCTTCCATTCCTGACGAGATTACTTGCGTGATCTCTTCGCAGCATACTGACGGGTCATCAGTGGCAAAGCAGACGTCGAGCCAAGGAAAATCTAGGTAGAACTGTCTTAGATCGTCCCAGTTTGCAGAATTGTCATGCCAGATTTTGCGAGGCAATGGTGGATCCTTCTCTATGGGTGGCAATTCACAAACCGTTGTAATAAGTTTGTGGTCGGAAGTACCTAATGGCGGACTAACTGTAACCTTGTACTGGTCAGGATTGGTGGTCAGAAAAAGATCCAGGAGGGCGGCGAATTCGCCCCTCTCTGAGATTCGAGTTGGTTCGTCTACAAGTTGAGTAAGCCCGCAGCTGATGGCAAATGCTTCAGCTTCTCTACCTTCGTTGTCGGTCTTGTTGTGATGTTTGAGCCAGTTGGTGTTGTGGGCATTGAAGTCTCCCAGAACGATTATTTCTGAACTGGGGTGATCGACCTGTATTGAGTCAAAAGTGGCAGCTAGTGTTGTGAAAAAGCTTTGGTAGGCTCTATCGCTCGGAGGGCGATAGAGACAACGTATAAGCTTGGTTAATCCCTTGGCGGTGAACTTGAGCCACATGACGTCAAGGTTGTTCGGTTCGAGTGTTTCCTCGCCGTGACATGAAAGGTCGCTTCGGACAAAAAGGCATATTCCGAACTTATATGTAAATCGGGTTTGTATGTCGTAACCAGGATAGAGGTAGTTCACTGTTGTTGTTGTAGAACATACTTGTGTTTCTGTAAGGGCTAATATGTGTGGTCTATTTGCTTGTAGATGTTGGTGTACCGAATTTATGTTTGTATTTAGGCCTCTTATATTGCGGAAATCTATTCTAAATTGGTTCGGTATCTTTGCTGTCTGTGAAATGCGGAACGAAGGGCTCCCAGGGCCACCCAGCGCCCGGAGATCCGAATGGCCGGGGAGTTTACTTCCGGAATATTTTGATCCTGGAAGCACCATCATGTCCATATATTCCTACTGTGGAACCCGGGACCACCAGCGCGGAGGCGGAACGTGATTTTGGAAAACCACTTAGCGCTTCCCAATTCTGATGGGGTGGTCTTTCACCGGACGATGCGAGTAGGCTTAGGCATCTACCACCTAGGGCTCAGACTCATTCCTTTGGCGGTCCCTAGTCTGACAGGGGTAAAAATGGGGTTTGTTGGGTCACTCCCCAGTGATCAGCTCCAGACTTTGTACTTTGGTGTTCTCCAGCCTGGAGGAGGACGATGGGATTTGATGGGCCACATCCCGTGGCAACTCGCAATGGTGGAGGCGTCACTCCTCGTAATCAAACTGCTCTCACCAGTTTGACGTTCCTGCCAGCCAATACAATGCAGCCCCTCTTTTCACAAACTGTCATTGATCAGCTCCAGACTTTGTTCTTTGGTGTTCTCCAGCCTGAGGGAGGACGATGGGATTTGATGTGCCATATTCCATGGCAACTCGGAATGGCGGGGGCGTCACTCCCCGTAATCAAATTCCTCTCACCAGTCTGACGTTCCTGCCAGCCAATACAATGCAGCCCCTCTTGTATCAAACTGTCATTGATCAGCTCCAGATTTTATACTTTGGTGTTCTCCAGCCTGGGGGAGGACGATGGGATTTGATGTGCCATATCCCATGGCAACTCGGAATGGCGGGGGCGTCACTCTCCGTAATCAAACTCCTCTCACCAGTTTGACGTTCCTGCCAGCCAATACAATGCAGCCCCTCTTGTCACAAACTGTAATTGATCAGCTCCAGACTTTGTACTTTGGTGTTCTCCAGAATGGGGGAGGACGATGGGATTTGATGCGCCATATCCCATTTGGCATTTGCACGATCATTCAAAAAGATAGTCATTGCTTAGTGCTTAGTGCATCTTTTAATGTGCCTCTGAATTCCTGATTTAAGTTTTAAACAAAAGCTTTTTACGAGATATTGTTTTGAAATAAACCATATCATCAATTACAGTTTATAAATAATTACTAACTGTTGTTTCCATAAGCTATAATAATAATGATATGGTAAAGTGTAACCTTCGCAAGCATAATCCCAACACTGAACATATTTGCAAAGTTTTCTTTGGTTGGTTGCTATGTAAATGTATATGTCCATAATAAATATAGTTTGACAACTTATGCCAAACGTTTTATTCCCATGGAGACTAATCATTTTGCTGCCTAGACAGGAAAGTACTTACTTTGCTGCAATTAATATTTGCTGTCAATCGGAGAAAAAATATTATTCGCAGCCGACTTCAACTTATTTTTACATTTACTGACAGTAACCACACCAAAAAGTGCTTTTTCATCATCCTCAAGTAAACTGCAAGGGATTATTAATTATATAATATCACAATTTGTGCTACCACAATCACTGAGTTAATCCCTTTGGTATCGTCAAAGAGTAATGCAGCCATAATGTCTTCTCTTTTTTTATATTTTTTTTAGTATTGTGCACAAATGAGAGTAATAAACTATGCATGCAACAATTAATATAACATATTATTTTGAACCAGTCTATCTGAATAACTGAATTCAGGAAAAAATATGTTTAATATTGCAGTTGTAACAAGGGCACAGGCAAAAACTCTGATCGAAGCTGGAGCTGACGGATTAAGAGTTGGTATGGGAAGCGGAAGTATTTGCATAACTCAAGAAGTGATGGCTGTAGGTAGACCGCAGGCAACAGCCGTTTATAAGGTCGCAGACTACGCGAAGAAGTATGATGTTCCAATCATAGCAGATGGCGGAATTTCTTCAACTGGAGGTATTATCAAGGCTCTAGCACTTGGAGCTTCTACAGGTAAGCGTTGCTTATTATAGAACCAAACTTTAGCTACTTAAAATTAAGTGACAATTGGGCTTCTTGCATGCACATGATAACTGATAAATAGATCTGGTTAGCTCTCACCTTGGGAGGCTAAAAATACTTTGAGGTCCTTATTTTTTGCAATGGTTCCGGTAACCCATTTTCTTCAGATTATCTAATGCTAAGAAATGACTAATAAATGTTAACAATTTTGCTTCGGCTTGTCAATTTCATCATTTGGAAGTCGAGATTTTGTTGGTACCAAATGATTAAAAACTCGTTTTCACAGTTTTTTCGTTAATGATTTCAGCATAATAAAAGCGCACTAATAATTTGTTATTTCCAATAAATAATGCCTACATAAATGCAGTGTACAACAAGTCCTGTTTTGAGCAAGAATCTATAGTTAAGAAAACTTACACTTTACCGTTGTATAAGCAGATTACCAATATGAATTAATAATAGTCGCAAGATATTAGCTATCCATATAATTAAATATTTGAATATTAATGAAATATTTCTATTTTAGTTATGATGGGGTCTATGTTAGCAGGTACAACCGAGGCACCTGGAGAATACTTTTATGCTGACGGCGTACGTCTTAAAAAATACAGAGGCATGGGAAGTATTGAGGCTATGTCCAGGACAGATACTGTTGGATCAGCATTGAGCAGATACTTCCACAGGTGATACTTTAAAAAATAGGGTTCTCATTAGTAATAGCAGAACTTTTCTGCATTCCTTACTCCCTTGCACAAATTAAAAACCTATTTCAAAGGTTGCAATTGGAAAATTATGTCATATATTAGTTTTAAATATATTTTTTAAGCATGTTTTTTTATTTAAGCTTAATGGAAAACTATAATGTAGAACATTATAGCTTTCAGAGAGCTACTACAAAGCCTATGATGCTCCATTATCATTACTTCGATAACAGCCAATAAAATTTAATTTTATTAAATGAGTAAGATCAGTAAACTGAGCTAGCGTTAAACCAAACAACAAATTTGAAATCTGAAGTAGGTAGCCTGAATCTCCTTGAAAGTAGTGGTTCACACCTTCTCTGATTCTATAAGAGACTGTATTTTTGATATATGCTGATGTTGCAATTAAATTCTACTGTTCTAAGGGGTTTTGCTGTTATTAATAATACTTCTGAGTTCTGAGTATTAACTTACAGATTAGAATGTTTACTGACGTTCTGTGGTAAGGAACTATATTATATATTATATAAAAGGAAATAGATTAGAGGTATTTCACTTACTTGTCAGTGGAAACGAGCAACATATCGACGAAGAGAACGTTTTTTGAGGGTAAACGCCAAAAGGCAGAGATAAGTTAATAACTAAAGTGAGAGGGCTTATTGAATTTTCATTTTGTAGATAGCGTTTATTTGCTACCGCGCAATTTACACGCGCACGGCGTTTGAAACGGTGGCATTTGGAATAAATAAAGCAAGCTGTCAGGGAAGCGTCGCGTCGCGTCATTTTTATCAATTAATATTGTGCTTGCGCGTAGCAAGGTGTACTGCAAAAGTAAAGCAGTTTCGTTCAAGTGGTTGAGACATCCATCTGATGAGTCATCGGTGCATCCATGGCCGTGTATCTGTCGAAAAATTGGAAGCCTATCCGGATTCACATTAGTATTGGAAGGCTAAGTTTATTTATCATAAGGTATGTTTAATACACATTTAAATACTGGTATATTATTTCTAACAAATAATAAAACATTTTTTGACCAAGTTGCATGAAAACCATGAAAGTACCTATTTGTAATAATAATTATTTTCTTCTAGGATTAACTGCTACTGGATTGTTACGGTACGAGAGAGTCGGGTTTGTTGTGCTCAGTCGGGTTTGTTGTGTCAGTCGGGTTTGTTGTGCTCCGCACCGTCGGTTTTTTGTTTTGTTTTGTTTAAATTTTCGTGACCAGTCACCCAATACGCGTCAATTCTTGTGTTTGCTTTTGTTCGTATTTTTATTTATTTATATTTTTTTTATTTCTTTTCTACTTACGATTCAAGAAAATGTCTATGTACAAGTGCGACAATTGCCTTAAAGAATTTCCCGATAAGGACAAATATAACAAAGTGCGCTGCAGTGGTGAATGTCACAGATATTTCTGTATGCAGTGTACGGGCCTTGACAAAGTCACTACCAAGACCTTGCTGCTGGAGAAATTTAACCACCTACGTTTCTTTTGTGCCCTGTGTGACTCTCCAAATTTGAGATATATCAACGACAAAATTTCCAACTTATCAAAAAATCAGGTTCCTCAGGAGATATTTGACTCGCTGGCTGACCGTGTGAGTAAATTATCAAACAGTGTACCGACTATATCTGAGATGTATGATATTTTATTTAATAACAAATCTAAATGGAACCTTTTGGAGAAGAAAATAGACGATATTTACAAAATGTCGGAGGTGTTCTCCATTTGTAACCCTCATTCTCTGTTGAAATCGGTAAGGGAAGTGGAACAGAATGTCTTTACTATTTCCCAAATTCTACTCAACAATACAGAGGAAACCATCAAGATCCAGGTGCAAGAATCCTCTTCCGCTGATATTAAGAAGGGTATTGACAACTTAAAAAGTAGCCTTGCAAATGTCACCTTGGTTAGGGACTTAAATTCTAAAATTGCTAACCCAAAACAACATAGTGCTCTACCTACGATGACACGCTTTACTTCTACGTCGTGCTCCACCCAAACTACGTCAACGGCATTTGTTTCATCTTCCACTCAAATGGAACTGTCTACTGAAGTTTCCTCAATCCCAGACGATTCCAACTCCGCAATTTATAGAAGTGCCCAAAGATGGCACTATGTGATCGTAGAACACCTCCTGGCAGGATTTACTTCAAATAATACCGTGCACTATGTGAAGGAAAAGTTGAAAACATCAGAATTTATTCGATGCTATAACCTGGTCAGTCAGTGCAATGACTCCATAGGATCTACATTTAAAATAGGGACCCTATCAAGAAAGTCCGCTGAGAATTTGTTCGGCATCAATATCTGGCCACCCGGGGCTCAAGTTAGATGGTCATCGGAATCTGAAATCCCTCAGAAAACTACAAAACTAAAAAAAACTACAGAGCTCTATCTAACTCCCTCCACCAAGGCGAAAGTGACTAGCAGTCCGACCTCTGGCACTCTGCGGCACTTTCCCTCTCCAGTCAGTGAAGCTAACGCGCACAAGGTAACTACAGTAACTTCTGACAAACAAGCTATCGCTGCTTGCAAAACTAATGCCCTTGTGAGCGATGTCAAAATTAAACTGTCTAAGGAATCATCCCATAAACCATCCTTCTCTCTGGACCCGCTGACTCCCCCAACAGTTAAATTAACACAGGCCGCCAGTAAGTCTAACAACTCTAGTAATCGTTTCCTTATGGCAAGGCTAAGGGAACCTGCCATCTTCAGAGCCATTAGGTTGTACCTTGCCTATTTGTATGACCAACCTGCCTCGGTATGCTATGAGGGATTTACCAACATAAGCATCAGATTATTCTTAGCATCTGAAGGACTGCCAATCCAGGATGACATTTTACGTAAGGTCTACCACGACTTTCATGCCGCATATGGGTTTAAACACACTGAAGTGGAAGAAGATCTTTGTTCCTACAGATCCCATGTTGTTTCCGAGAGGACGATTCAGCTTCAGAAGTCCAGAGAGGGTCACCAAAAATACTTCTCCAGCGGCTCCCCGAAGAAAAATTTTTAAGCAGCTTGACGTGTCCTGAGCGACTAGATTCCACTAATCCTGACGCCAGGCTTAGTATGGTTCTTATTAATGTTGCCTCATTGCGAAATAAGACTGATGAATTGTTTTTGTTTTTGGAGGAATCAGGGTTCCCCCAACTAGTTGCAATTACAGAGCACTGGCTGAGTGAGAATGAACCGCTTTATGTTGAAAAGTACTCCACAATAGCCAGATATAATCGGAAAAACTCGGCTCATGGGGGAACACTGATTCTTTCCTTGAGCGAGGGCTTTTTACCTGTAACTAAATTTGATCATCTCCAATCGGATAACTACTTTGAATTTTCCATTGTATACAATAAGAACCTTGATTTACACGTAATTTGTATATATAGAGCGCCAAATTCCGATGTGCAATTGTTCTTTGATAACCTGCTAAGCTTGTTAGATGGTCTGCCGGTGAAAGGCAAGAAAATGTTGTGCGGTGATTTGAATATTGACTACGCTACCGCTTGTGCTGCCCAAAAATCATTAATTTCTATTTTTGACTCTTTTGGTCTTTCAATGCATGTAACCTCTCCAACTCGGATTTCTAACAATTCCTCTTCTATCATTGACTATGTAGCGTCCGACTTTCGTTCAACTGATGTCCAATCGACAGTAACTAGCGCGGGTCTCTCAGATCATGAGGCAGTAATCTCCAAATTCAATACTTCTTATAGGCCCTCAAAAGAAACTCGCCACCTAGGTAGAATCTTCTCAGCCTCCAATTTTTCATCCTTTCGTAACCTTTGCCTAAAGACCAACTGGAATTTTGAATCAGGTGAACTTGATTCTGACTTTAGTGGTTTCTTAAATAAAATTATAAATGCATTCAATAAAGCCTTCCCGCTTAAATCCATTAAACCTAAACGTCACAAACCATGGACTACGAAAGGCTTACGCATATCTGCCAAAAATATGCGTTCCCTCTCATACGTAAAAAAATTCACTAACTCCACTCAAGTTCTTGAATTCATTTCGAATTATAGGAAGATCTACCTAAAACTTATCAAGACAGCAAAGAAACTATATTATCTAAATAATTTATCAACTGCTAAAAACGTATCCAAGGAGGCCTGGTCCATTATTAACGATCTTAGAGGCAAAACAAATTCCGCGAATCAGAGCATGCCAAAACCAAATGATTTGAATGAATATTTTGTCAACGTGAGCAAAAATGTTACCTCTGGTATTTCTCCTTCTCTCGACCCTCTCTCGTTTCTTCCTCCTTCTAAAAAAGTCGCTGATAGTTTTTTCCTAAGCCCTGTGACCATCCTTGAACTTCTTCAGGTAATGAGCAGCATAAAGAGTAAATCAGCTTGTAGCACTGATAATCTGTCAATTAAAATTTTCTTGAACCTCCCACTTCCAATTCTGGATGTCCTAGCTTCCTTAATTAATGCGTCCTTCACGAAAGGTGTTTTTCCCGAATGCCTCAAAACTGC
This sequence comes from Pissodes strobi, assembly GCA_016904865.1. Classification (NCBI taxonomy): domain Eukaryota; kingdom Metazoa; phylum Arthropoda; class Insecta; order Coleoptera; family Curculionidae; genus Pissodes; species Pissodes strobi. The sequence goes on along the minus strand of MU184153.1, from coordinate 74,581 downwards.
GATAATTATTCCTCTTCATAAGGGAGGTGAAAAGGATGTCTTATGCAATTATCGTCCAATTGCTCTGTTGCCTGTACTCTTTAAAATCATTGAAAAGTTATTAAAAAAATCGCCTCATGCCATTTCTCCTTAGACAAGGCATACTGTCCCCGGAACAGTTCGGATTTTTACCAAACAAGTGTACAAATGACGCCATGTTCTCGTTGCTTCACGATGTCTACTCATCCCTTAACAACAAGCTCCCCACTGCTACAGTCTTCTGTAATTAGGCTAAAGCGTTTGACTGTGTGTGTCATGACATCTTGTTAAGAAAACTAAATTTTTATGGAATCCTTGGTATTCCTTCGAACTGGTTTCAATCTTATCTTGAAAATAGACAGCAGTTTGTTAGAGCGAACGGTTCTGATTCTGATTGCAGATTAATTACCAGTGGAGTTCCACAGGGCTCTGTACTTGGGCCTATCCTTTTTCTAATATATATTAATGACATTACATACCTAAAAATCAATGGTAAAATTTCTCTCTTTGCTGACGACACAAGCATAACTTGGAGTTATTCTAATACTTTCTCCCTACACTCTAATATCTCCAGCGATCTCGTCACAATCAAAACTTGGTCTGACTCAAATTGGCTGTGTTTCAACGTTGATAGAACGGTAGCCTTATCTTATAAAACAACCTTACAACACCTTTGCTACTTCACAACAGCAATATTAAATACGTTGAATCGGCTAAATTCCTAGGTTTGAGTATTAGTGCCAACCTTAAGTGGTCCGCACATATTGATTCTTTAACAAAAAAAGCTTTCTTCTGCCTGCTTCGCAAATCGATCGGTTTCGAAGGAACTAAATCTGTCTACTGCCAGGCTCACTTACTTCTCTTTGTTTGAATCTCATCTTCGCTACGGCCTTCCCTTTTGGGGCTGCTGTAACACCGAGCAATTTCGTGCCATTTTCAAACTTCAAAAGAGAGCAAGTCGTTATTTATTTGGTCTTAATGGCAGAGCTCATTGCGAATACTACTTTAAAAAATATAAAATTCTTACGCTTCCTGCTTTGTTTATTTTAGAAACAACTTGTTTAATACGCAAATATCGAACCATATTTCCCGAAAGGCCACAAGATGAGTACTCAACAAGAAATTCGAGTCAGGACATCTACCTTCCTTTTCCCTCCTCTGAATTAACAAAAAATTCTATTCTTTATAATTCTAAGAAGTTATACAATACACTCCCGCTACATCTTAAATCCATCCCTACATTTGCTAAGTTTCGTGAATAACCGAAAGCTTACCTACTAGAAAGACCTTACTATTCTATAAATGAGTTTTGCGTGAATTAGATTTAATTTTTTTCCTCCATTAATTTTCTTGGGCTTCATGTGCGGCGGTGAAATTTTTTTATATTATATATATTTTTATAATAGGTATATGATTATCTTTTTGACGAATTAGTGATTTTTCGAATATACAGGAATTACACAAAATTAAATATTAAGCTATCAATTTTAGTCATGTTTTGTTTACTTTTACTCGGTATTTTCAACTCTGCAGCATATGCATATTGCCTGAGTCAAGTTCACCGACATGACCTTCCTTATTTTTTCGAACAGCACGCTTCGTTATAATGTATGTTTAATATTTTGATAACACTAGGTTTCTTTACCCTATGTTTTGTGTACTTCCTGTGGATCTAGTTCAACTGCTTATGATGTTCTGTAATATAGTTTTTTTGTTAAATCGTGACCAATTTCAATTTGAAAATTGCTTGTTCTATTTTTATCGTATATATTATTGTATATATTAAGTTTTGTTTTGTTTTGTATTTGCCCTACTATGGTTAGTTTATTTATTTTAGTTAGCTTTGTCCATAAAATTTATTTGAATTTTTCTGTGGCAATAAAGCATACTTGACTTTGACTGAGAGTATTTAGAATAAAAGGGTAGCTTAAGTATAAATATTAAAATTATAAAAATTATTAAGAATTTAATTTGCTTATGTTTCGAGATATAAAGATATTATGTATTATTTTATATTATTTATTTGTTGGTGGTTTAACTTATAAATTATAGTTCTCATGTTAACCTTGGCTGTCTTTTCCCGTATTTCGTGTTTAAGTTAGGCAGGCAAAGGTTGACCTACTTATTTATGTACTATTATCTATATACTTAGCTAGCTTTTAGATTAAGTGTGCAAGAGTTTAATTTCTGTTTTTGCCTATAAAGAATATGTATTTTTTATATTATTTGTTAGTGGTTTCACTTATAAATTAAAGTTCCTATAGTAGGCTGTTTTTTCTATCTACAGAGTTAACTTTTTGATGTAACAGTTTATTCCTGTTGCAGAAATGTAAAGAAAAATAAATTATCGTTCGTTTGGTTTAAATTGTCTTGTTTTATTTTCACCTGCTCAATAAATTAAAAAATTGTAAATATTTTCCATGGGTGGTCTAAATGTGACCTACTATACCGACTTTCACCTGCTCAATAAATTAAAAAATTTTAAATATTTTCCATGGGTGGTCTAAATGTGACCTACTATACCGAAATGTGACCTACTATACCGACCATGCGATGTGGGTATAAATGCCTACTTTATCCACCATGAGCACATAGCTTATTTAAGATGTCCACAGTGGCGCCACCGTAACAGGGTCCGCAAAGAATAACGTACATCTGGCTATCTCAGTTTTGGATATTAATTTCTCTCTGCCAAAAGGGTTACTATTGAGAGTGTTGACAAGTAAACCGATGACACAGCAATAATAATGACGTACCTAGAATTATCGGTAATTTTGAATTTTAAATCTTACTGTTTAGAAACTAAAAGAAAAACGTACTTAATTATGTGAAGTAGTAAACTATATTAAGAGCAGATATCAATCCGGCACACCCCACCTGTCCCACCCCATTTTTGCTTAATTGATATTATACAACCAACATATTTTTTTTTTGGTATTAATAATCAGTGTGGCCGAGATGGGCAAGGCTGAGTCAATTCCTTCATACAGGTGCTGAAAGAGATAAGAATTTTTGTTTTATTTACAATAGAAGTTGATTGGAATGCTGACTGACTGACACTAAGCTAAGTGAGGCTAACAAAACAATGTAATGGGTTGTATGTAAATTTAATTGACGGTAATTTTAGATTTTTTTTTATAAATATTAGTGTTAAACTTAAAATTTAAAGAAAATGTGGTAATTAATTACGTGAAATAGTAAACTATATTAATTAGCCCGAACTAATCCGCAATGCTGACCCCCTCCCTTTGGGTTGCTTAACTCATGCTTTACGATCGATGGAAAAAAAATAACGGTATTAATATTCAGTACAGCATAGATGGGCAAGGTTAACTCAATCCAAATTTATAAATTATAAAATAGATGACATTTTTTCCTTTTTTAAATTAAAATACCCTTATTGGATGCAGACTGACTAACATCAAGCTGGAAGTGATGAATAGAATAATATGCAAATTAAATAATCTTTTTTAGAAGCGAGAATTCAGCAGCAGACTTTTGATGAAGATACGATCTATTAATAATTATTGTTATTTTAAATGGACAGAAACACAAACTTTATCTGTCCAAAGACATAAGAATATTAATCAAGAAGTCTTCTGTGTATTTATGTATGTTCTGATGAGATTAGCTTGAGTATTTAGGCTATGGTTGTTAAGAAGCAGTTCGTTGTTAATCTCGATATCTTCTAGAAAGTCCAGTCTTTTGAAAATTTTTGACGAGTTGTTTTGTGTTTGAGTTCCAGTGCGTAAATGTTTCCCAAAGGCAGAGTTATTGCTATTTATATCTTCATTGATTCGGATTTTAAGTGGTCTACCATTTCTGCCGATATAGGTACTTCTACAGAAATTGCATGACTGCTTATAAATGCCAATTTTTGAGAGGGTATCAATTTTATCTCTCGCATTATTTAAAAAGCTTTGTAATTTATTTTTTTTTTATTAAAGAAACTAAAGCATTGCTGATATAATGGCGGAGTGATTTAGAAATGTTGCAAGTTAAAGAAAAGAACAGAACAGTATTTTATTGATGAGTTAACCACAAGACTATGGAAAAGTTTTTTCTTCACTGTCTTACCTTTGGTTTTAATAATTAAATTATAAACAAGACTGTGAGCAAAATAGTTACTAAAAGGGATCTGTTTAATTATAATAACTTCCTATATCTTACAAATAATTATATTTTTTTCTCCATCTCTATATATCTTGGAAAATAGAGCTGCTTGGGCTTCGGCTTCGGCTTCAGGGTGTAAACAGCACAAGTTTAGTGACCCTAACGAAGCTGAAAAACCTAAAGGAAATCTAAAAGTGAAAATGGTTAGTAAATGTAAATAACAGTAAAAAGCTCGTGCAAATTTCGTTTTAAATTGACTTTGACAACGGGGGCAGATTTGTTCCGCGAAACGTTGACCGTCTTCCACTTTCTTTAGGTTTTTCAGCTTCGTTTGGGCTACTAAACTAGCACTTGTGCTATTTACACCCTGGAGCCAGAGCGGAAGCAGCTTTATTTGCCAAAGACATTTTCATTGAGGTGCAGAAAAAGGCAAACATTTGTAAGATAATCATGAATCCTCCACAACAACATAGAACATATCTACATCAAATAACATTCTTGCTATATTTCACACTATAAAGAGGTAATTTTGGTGGGTTAGATAAGGTATAGTATAATCAGTTTGAGTAGGCTTCCTATAAATTGGAAAATCAAGGCTGTTTAAAGTTTTTCGAGTGAGTAATGTCAAAAAAAATTAGTTTTTTTATCAGTCTTGAGTTCAACCGTAAACCTGATACTCGAGTGGATGTCATTCAACTTTTCTAAAAGAACCTTGGCGCCCTAAATATTGCTGTCCAGAAAAGATAGATAATCCTTCACATAACGGAATCAATGAGGAGTCTCTCGGTTGTCAGGAGTGACTATTTGGCGTCTTCTTTAACATGGCCAATTAACCGGGTGCATTTCTCAAGTGATTGGCTGCATTTGTGAGAATTTCTCTCATCGCGCTACGTCTGCCGTAGTATCTACTTTTAACATTGAAAATGTTTCTGTTTTCCTGTTATGGGGCATCAAATTGCGAAAAAGTGCATGCTACATTTGCCACACATGATGTCATATGCGTGATGAACTACTAACCTAAACTAACCAAAAGTAATCAAAAGCACCAAAAAGAACTAAAATGTATCGGAACAGATTAAAAAAATTAAAGTAAGTTAAAACTAACTGAAATTAACCGAACTTTTGCAGCTAACCAAAACTAACCAAATACATTAAAATTGGTTATAACGTATCGGATCCGGTTCAAATTACTAAAATAAATTGGAACTAACTGAAACTAACCGAAAGTTGACTGAACAACTAACCAAAAGCACCAAAAAGGGCTAAACCGTATCGGGCAAATTAAAAATATTAAATTAAGTTAAAATTAACTTAAATGAACCGAATTTTGGCGACTAACCAAAACTAACCGAAAACATTAAATTTGATTGTAACGTATCGGAGTCGGTTCAAGTGACTAAAATAAATTAAAACTAACTGAAATTAAAGAAATGTCATTTTAACATTATAATTATTTTTACCATAATTATAAAAAAATACAAAAAAGGTGCGGATATGAAGACCTAAAAAATTACCCTCCACTTGTAGATAGGAAGTTTTATTAATATATAACTAGCCATGACGTTGCTGTAGATAATATTTCTAACCTGTTCCGAATTGTTTAGACCGTTTTTGCGCTTTTGGATACTTTTAGTTAGTTTTTATTAGCCGTTTAATTAATTTTCGGTTAGTCTCAGTTAGATCCAATTTATTTTAGTCATTTGAACCGACTCCGATACGTTATAATCAAATTTAGTGTTTTTCGTTATTTTTGGTTAGTCGCCAAAGTTCCGCTCGTTTTGGTTAGTTTTAACTTACTTTAAATTTTGTAACCTATTCCGATACGTTTTAGTGCTTTTGGTTACTTTTGATTAGTCATTCAATCAGCTTTCTGTTAGTTTTAGTTGGTTTCTATTTATTTTAGAATTTGAACCGGTTCCTTATACGTTACGAATGTAATTAATTTTAATGTTTTAGGTTAATTTTAGTTAGTCGCCGAAACTCTGCTAATTTAAGTGAGTTTCAACTTACTTTAATATTTTGAATCTGTTTTGATTTATGTTTTCGCTTTTTTGGTTACTTTTGGTTAGTTTTGTTTAGTCGTTCAATCAACTTTCGGTTAATTTCAGTTAGTTTCAATTTATTATAGTCATTTGAACCGGTTCCAATACGTTATTGCCAATTTTACTGTTTTTGGTTAGTCGCCAAAATTCGGTTAATTTGGGTTAATTTTATCTTACTCCAATATTTTTAATCTCTTACGATACGTTTTAGCCGGTTTCGGTGCTATTATTTACTTTTGGTTAGTCATTCAATCAGCTTTCGGTTACTTTCAGTTAGCTCCAATTTATTTTGCTCATTTGACCCGGTTCCGATACATTATAAAAATTTTAAATGTTTTAGGTTAAATTATGTCGGTCGCCAAAATTAGGTTAATTTGGGTTAGTTTCAACTAACTTTAATATTTTTAATCTGTTCCGATAGGTTTAAGCCCTTAGTGCTTTTGGTTACTTTGGCTAGTTTTGATTATTCGTGCAATCAACTTTCTGTTAATTACAGTTAGTTTCAATTTATATTAGTCATTTGAACCGATTCCGACACTTTATAACCAATTTTAATGTTTTTGATTAGTCGCCAAAATTTGGTTACTTTGGGTTAGTTTCAACTTACTTTAATATTTTTAATCTGTTCCGATACGTTTTAGCCCTTTTTGGTGCTTTTAGTTACTTTTAGTTAGTTTTGGTTAGTTTTTCAATCAACTTTCGGTTACTTTCAGTTAGTTCCAATTTATTTTAGTCATTTGAATCGGTTCCGATACGTTATAATCAAATTTAATGTTTTTGGTTAGTTTTGGTTAGTCGTTAAAAATCCATTCGTTTTGGTTAATTTAATTTTTGTTTAGTCGCCAAAGTTTAAGCCCGTATTGGTGACTTTTGGCGAGTTTTGGTTAGTCATTCAATCAACTTTCGGTTAGCTTCAGTTAGTTCCAATTTATTTTAGTCATTTTAATCAATTCCGATACCTTATAAATCAAATTTAAGTAAATAAACTAACAACTGTCAAATGTAGCATGCACTTTTTCACGATTTGAGACCCTATACCTACTAGAATAATAGAAACATTTTCAATGTTAAAATATAAGAGTTACTTTAAAAACACAAAAGATCGTGTGAAAAATTCGCAATTATTAAAACATAATCGGATTTTTGCTCACGCTAGTGGTGACGGGCATTTTATTTAGCCGTACTTGTTTTCTTTTCTCACTATTGTCTTTATCCAAATTTAGGTAAATAACAGAATTTTAATAAAGACATGTTTGTTAAACCGATTATACGTGTAATTGAAAAATTGCATATTATTTAAAAATTATTATAAATCTTGCCTGATAGGGTCTTTGGGGCATCTAAAAAATGATAATCCTTCACCCACTTTTATAATGCAATTATACGCACAACAATATCTCGCCATTGTAGCGATCTTAATAATTATTATTTAATTCAACGCGACCCAACAGTACAGAAAATCAAGGCGTTTGCACACTGACCGTAAATTCTCCCTCGTAGTGTAGCCACCGCTGGCCGCGAACGAGATTGATCCGGATTCACTTCGAAGCTAAAAACTGTCGGCGAAATTGGAAATTTGTCTCGATTGAACCTACCGTATATACTTATTTATACCGTGGTACGGTACGTAGTTGGAAATGGCTAAGCTTGACGCATCCAACGTATGAGCGTCCGTTAAGCATGGATGCTGCTTACTTTTTGTAGGTTACAAGTATAAAAATGCTGATTTTTGGTATCCCAAACTAAGCAAAACCAACTCAGACTAACCAAAACTAGCCTATACTAACCAAAACTAACTCAGACTAACCAAACCTAACCATAATTAACCAAAGAAGAGAGAAGTACCCTACGCGCGCTTGTCTTCCGTATACCAGATTAAGCAAAATTAATCGAAATTTTCTTTGATTAACCAAACAAGCGCATTGGGATGAGCGCCCGCCTATTACATTGGGATGAGCCCCGCCTATTACAAAATCAAAATTAACCCAAAGTCCCAAAGTAACTAAACAAACGCAATACGCGTGATACTATCTTAACTAATCCAAATGAACTGAACAAGGGCGCATTTGTTTCTCTTAATTTTGGTCGTCAAAAAACGAGCGTCTTACAAAACGCAAACTAACGAATTAATATTATTGTTTATTATTTAAATAAACACAAAGTACTTTTGGGTCACCATCTATCTATAAAGTGTTGGCTGGCTGTATCCAACAAGATACCGTATTTTAAAACCGAACAGAAATTACGCTTGGTAACACATATGCGTACGTCAGCGGAGCCGGGCCAAGCTAACCTAGATAGATAGATAATTTAAGAAATAATGTCATGTTGACGTTTGCGCCAGAAATATTATCATTTTAAAGAGCAAAAAAACTTAATTGCGGTTCTTAAGAAAACAAGTTGCTAAAAAACTTTTTGAGACTACTATTCTTGTTTAGTCATTACGCATGCCCGAAACCTTTGCATGGAAAAGCTAGCAGAGATAGTGTAAGTTTGGATTGGAACATGTCGGATAGTACTTAACAAAACTGCAGTGAGTAAACTGTGATTTTTTATGACAAGTAGAAACATTTGGGCAACATTTAATGTCTGCGAGATGTTAAGGGAAGTAACGTAGAATATAATAATAATAATAATAATAATAATAATAATAATAATAATAATAATAATAATAATAATAAT
>MU184153.1:31632-57288 GCA_016904865.1 Pissodes strobi | reverse complement strand
TCATGCAATTCGTGTGAGAGCACCTACATTGGCAGAACTTGCAGGCCATTAAGAGTCCGCATCAGCGAACATTTAAACAGGAATAACTCGTCTTTTGGAGAACATTTACGTAATTACAACCATGGTTTGAGCCCTCATTCCAACTCAAAAATCTTACATAGTATTTATTCAAAGAATTTCAACAGACTGGACTTTTTGGAGGATATCGAGATCAACAGCGAGTTGTCTCAGAACAACCACTGCCTCAATACTCAGGTTAATCTAAATAGATCATACATTCCTCTGCACAGGAGACTTCTTAACTAAGGTTCCTCTGTTTTTACTTGCATACTTCTTACTTGCTGAGTTTGTTCTTTCTTTATTTTCTGTAATAGCTATCCACTCAGAGTACTTCATTTATTTTATCTCTTCACAGCTCATTTTGGGTGGGGTCAGTCTTGCCCATATCTGCTGCACTGATTATAAATACCCTAACAAATTTTTATTTCAAATAAAAATTATAGCACCCAAACAAGGGGGGGGGGCAATCTCGTAGATTGGGTCGAGCTGATGTCTGCCTTAAATACGGTTGTTTTTTATAATTATATAAAAAAAAACAAAAAAATTTTGACTTTAGTTTTCCTTCCTAATATTCTTCTACTAAGTCAAGTAAGCATCATCTTTCTTTAATACAGTGATTTTCTTGAGTCATCATTTATGCTCTAGAAATTATTTTTATAACACTTTTTATATAACATTTTTATTTAACATTGATCTTATCTTTTGGACTCAACTAGCTTAGTGTCAGCCAGTCTGTTCTCCAGACTTCCTTTCTAATGTTACTTGCTTCATTTGTATTCTAAATAACTGTCTGTACTAGTTTAACATTTCTTTTTAAGATTTAAATTTACCGCCAAAAATTGTTTTGCGGTCCGCTTCCTGTGGCTTCAGAGTTTGCTTGGCATGACTGTCAACTTCAACGACACATTTTGTCGTTCCACGTAACGCGTGGTTGGGCATTGTTCTTTTTAAAATTATGTTGCCTTTTAAAATGTGACTTTTGACTTTTTAATTGTGATTTGACCATTGTTTGTTGGTGTTGTTTGTTTACTCTTCGTTGATATGTTCTTCAGGTCCAATGACAAGTAAGTGTAAGAACCTCTACCATTTTCCTTTGTCTCTAAAAAATCACCCAAAAAATTACAAAAAAAACACCATTTTTAAATCTCACACCTATTTTATGCCTTTTAAGCTTTAAACACTCTCTGAATCTTGATATAACATTGTCATTTCTTAATTTTTCATTTCATTCTTAAAGTTCTCACAGCAGCCATTTTCTTCTGCTAATGGGTGGTTCTTCTACTTACTTTTCAGGTAACACTGATGATGGCTTAGGCCGAAAGCGGTCTGTTATGCTTTTATAAGAAGTCCTTTTGGATTAAATTTTGCATGGAATACAAAGTGTTTCATTTGGAATTAAAAATATATTTTTAACTTATCTCAGTACAAATGTAATGCCAAAAATAGTTGCGTAGTAAGTGTGGTGGGGTATGGCATACCCCAAGTGAACCTGACGGCGGCTAATTTACGACTGCCAGAAAATTCTGTCGCGCGCGTATGCACAATAGCGTTTTAAGATCCTTTACAGGCGTAGCCGACTATATCAAAATCGGCCTCTCCTATTGGTCGATCCGCATGGCCCTCCGCTCGCTTCGCTCGCTACGGGGGCTCAAGAAAAAGAAACTAACCAGGTACTAACCTAATCTAACCCAAGACATGCCCAAAATCAAGAAAAAATCTGTTTAGAAACATAATCTTTAAAAAAAAAGTAAAAAAAGCAACGGGGTTCGAACCCGTGCCGTCCAGGTGAGATCCAACTACCTAAACCTCTCAGCCAAGAGAGCTCTTGCGAGAAAACGATTGTATCACGATGACATATTGTAATACGAGATGGATCGACCAATAGGAGAGGCCGATTTTGATATAGTGGGCTACGCCTGTAAAGGATCTTTAAATGCTGCACATTATATCGGGTAATGTCTTAGCTTAAGCTATTAGAAGTTAGAAGGCGCCACAGGAAAAAATATAAAAATTACTCATTGAAAAACATGGTAGGGGGTATGCCATACCCCACCACACCAACGAAGGGTTAAGGGGTTCTTTTACTTGCTTTGCAGGTAACACTGATGGTGGCTTAGGCCGAAAGCGCTCTGTTATGCTTTTATATGAAGAAGAGTCCTTTTTTGGATTAAAAGTTTTGCATGGAATAGAAAAAGTGTTTCATTTACTAAATCTGTTAAGCTTCGGTATTGTTAAGAAAGACTTCAGCATACACAATTTATCTTAGAAATGTTTTCATAATAATTATTGCTTACTGACTTTTTTCGGTACTTCTTGATCTTCCACTAATAATTATAATTTTCTAGCTTTCTAAATAAATATAGTTTAATGGAATAATCTCAACAGTAAATTGCTATTTTGTACACTTTTAAATGAGGAATAACTCGCCTCTCTTTTAATCTCGGTTTAGGCTTAGAATTAATTTGTACCTGACTTATATTTACTGACTTAAACTAAAATAAAAATTATCATTTGAATCAAATAGTAGATGACAAAGAATATATTTTTCTTTCAGCGAAAGCGACCAATTGAAAGTGGCCCAAGGCGTTAGCGGAAGCATCGTCGATAAGGGGTCAGTCTTGAACTATGTTCCCTATCTGATAACCGGAATAAAACATGGATGTCAGGACATAGGTGCTAAATCTTTAAAAGAACTTAGGTAAGATAAAAGCCCCGGACAAATTAATGTAATTTGTGGTGATAAGAAAGCCATTTGCTTGAGGAAAAGAACATGATTTTTCATTCCCAGTTTGACCATGCTTGAGGAAATAGATTTAAAAGATCACTGACTAATCAAGCAGAGTGATTCTCTATATTTTATTTATCGCCATCGCTTTAAAACTCTTGAGATTTTACAAAAAGACCAAATATTTTTAGGAAATTATACTCTTAGTGCCGGCAGCGAAATATCATATATTATATAATAACAATATATAAAATGAAATTACAAATTAAATTCAATAATTTTGTTTCTGCATTACAGAGTGATGCATGGCCTCTCAGAATTAGCGCCATCACGTTGTATCATTATTAATTGATGTAAATGTTTTGTCGGCGTTAAGCTATCTACCATATTTAAATTTATTGAATAGGCACCTTTTCACATTATATTAATTTTGTCTGCAATGTAAACAAAGATTTTAAAGCTTGAAGTCTATATTTTTAATTTTGTTTAAATAAAAACTTAGATAGTGTGGGAATAAAGACAAATTTCTATTAATATTTTGCAATAATATGCATAAATCCTAGCTATTTTCATAGAAGTTGAAAGATATTTTTCTTTTCTACCTGGAGTGTGGGAATGTTGAATTTGTAAAGAAATAGATATCGCTGCGTCTGAGATAATAATGAATTTTTACAATATAGTGAATCTCAAATTCGAATCTCGCTATTGGAAATTTGAATGCCTGTTATTATTAAAATGGAAAACTTGGATATATTAAAAAAGTTCCAGGTGATATTTTATTTTCAAAATTAGAAATGCGATTCAAATAAAGTTGAATCATTCGGTTATATATTCGAATTGGCGAATTGGTCCAAAAGTCGACGTATTTGTCGAAGGTTTCAAATAATGTCGGTCAGTTGTATTAGTATTAATGCATTAATTTACCAATAATCACATTGTTGACGTATCTGCCAGTTTAAAATAATTTACATCAATAATTATGATTTATTTCAGTTATTTGAACTTTCACTATATCATCCCAACTGAATAAACTTGAGACCTAACTAAAGAAAAAATATTAAATTATTTCAAAACTAAATACAAAAGTAACACAGTTTCTAGTTAAATAGTAGTTTATTACCAATTTTACCTGGACCCACCGCTGAGGATCCCACCTCATCCACAGCAGATCCATTAACAAAAAAATGGACTGCCTGGGCTGCCAAAGTGTGGAAAGTGCCGATTTTCCGCACGCGATTTTAGATGACCGAACAACGCGGCGCGGAGTTCGGCCAGCAATCAAGTGCGGAAAAGGCACATTACACACGTGTTAGATACCATTTTTTTCTACGAAGGTGTGGAAAATAAACCAAAATCAAAAAATAAAAGAATATTTTTATTAATTTTTCCAACAATATTTTCAAAACGACTTATTTAACCTAATTATTTTTCATTAACAATATGCACATAAAATGAGCAGCTAGCAGCGTTCTGAATGTTGATAGCAGAAAACAGCATTTGCTTGTGGTTCGTAGTAAAAGCCGCAACGACTTCTTTTGAGGCAGCATCCACTTTTGAAGTAGCATGCTCCATTCTTCCTTCAACTGTTGGCTGCTCTAGTTCTATAAATGTTCGTGGAGCGCACTTTGAGGCAGTTCGAAACATTTTATTTGAGGTTTTATTTATGTTCTCTATCGACTCCTCTATGTAGCCTTTAGCTACAGTGCTGGATTTCTAGCCTCCATGTCTCTTGATGGCTGTAATGTTGGCGCCCGAATCTGCGAGATGAGTGGCCGAAGATCTTCTAAAACTGTGCCCTGTATACAGTTGAGGATCTGGAAGTCCCAAAAAGGTTGCGATTTCAGATGGCATTTTACCAAACGAATTTGTCACCCACAGGCCGATAATTGCACTTTCCTACGCTGTAGTTAACAAAAAATCTTCTGTGAACTGTTTTTGGGTTTTAACTTAACATCTGTATAGCTGTAGGTATGCATCGTTCCCTGCTTTTTGAGACAAAACGAATGTATGGCTTTTGTATGATTTTGTGCAAGGTAGAATCACCACTATGAGGGCTTCTTTATCTTCGATGACGTCCAAGGTTATATTTTTCATTTCTTCACGTCTGCATGCGCCGGCAATACCAAATAGAGCAGCAACTTTTATCATTAAATATGTTTTTCTTGAAACGTCAGTAAATCCGTCATTACTCGACTGTGTAGGCGGCCGTGAAGTTTCGTTTTTCCTCCGCCGGAGCTTTACTTTTCACTTTTCCGCCGGCGGAGGTAAAAGTGTTGTCATAGCCACATAGATACAATACAAACAGACAACAAAATAAGCGTCAACAGCTCAAGATTTATTAAACTACAATTTGTATTTATCACTCAATTTGTGACTGCATTTCTAAAAATCACTAATTTAGGAACAAATTGGTTATTATTTAATCGAACTTACTCAATAACTGCTTATCAATACGGAATTAAAACGCAATCGAAGACGCAATTTTAAAGAAATAATTATTGTTGACAGTGTCCACTGACAGCTTTATGTTACATTATATTCACCGACACCGGTCTAAGCAAGGCCACCTACGACCGTGGTCTAAGCCGCCTTGCGAACCCATTTATCTTTAATAATAATTAGATATTATTACTATTAAAAAGAGATGTTTTTGCATTAATTTGTCGACATTTGAAGAAAAAACAGCATATTTTATTTGGAGGAAAAGTTACTTTTCATGGCTTGCTCTCTATTACCAGCCTCACTCTGTTCGGCTGTTAAACACGAGCGCGCCATGAAAAGTACCACTTTTCCTCCATATAAAATAATATATTAGTTATTAGTAGCCTCACGCACAAATTGTGAAATTTGGTTGGTGTGAAAACTTTGTTTTTTTTTGTGCATATCCAATGTTCTTAATCATTAAAAAAGCAGCCAACTTTAAAAATTTTCCAATATGGAGAGACGTTGTGGTTTTCAAAATCGTTTTTTGCATTGAATAACGTGATCAGAGCGTTGATGCTTTACAGCATTTACTTAAATTGGAAACATATGCTAGGAATACCTCCTCCTTGTGACTATGGACATTTCATTCATTGCACCATTTTTATAACAACGAGTGCTGGTTTTTATAACGTTTTCTTGACTTGGTGGGCAGCAAACTCATAGTGAAAGTACCCGATTCTTCAAGAATATCATTAGGTATTGAATCTTAGTCGAAATATTCGGAAATATTTGCCATTTTAACGTTGAAAAACTAAAAAACTCATAAGACGTCTTTAAGCAACTTCGAAAAAGGTATTTGTTATTTGCGTAGTTGTTTTGTTTCATTTTGTTGCTATTGGAAATCTAGCCAACTTGCATGTTTTGGTTTAAAACGAACACAGTAGTCATTTCATTTTATACAGGCCTAGATTTACAATGCTTCATCCGAAAAGTCATTATGCGACGCGCTTTCTGTATAATAAATATATTATTACATATATTTTTTTCTCTAAAAAAGACAAATTAAAAGATGCTCACTGCTCGTGGAGCTATGATGAGGCCAACCGAGATTAGTATTAATTGCACTTACCGAATTCGACCAGTAATACACCGCAAAAATATTTACCCGGCAGGTTGGAACGCAAGGCCCTGTAGCAAGTTGTAAAGTGAGCGCGCAATTTGCCCGCTGCTCTGGAGAGACGTCCTTTGGACGCCACCGAGTTCGTTACGGACCAAACTGGAGATCCCCGCGTTATTCGTGGAACGTGCTGCCAGACCTCCGCTCCTCAAGGTAACCTGGCCGGTGAGATTCGCAAAAAGGTTTCCACCAAATCTGGAAGAGCTGAAAAGCTTTGATAAAAAAAATTGTCGAGCCAAATAAAAACGCCGCAGAAACAATACTAGACTCTTTATTTGATAAAGTAAACAAAAGGGGCCGCAAGAATGGCCCTGAATAAGAGCAAAAAAAATGATTATCGCAATTAGCGATTCGAAAATTTACATCCACAAAATGAGATAGCACCCCGATAATTGTAGGCAGTTCAAATCTAAACAACTAACCATAAAATTATATCTTTATAATAAAAAAGATTATTTATCTGAGGTTGACCAAAAATCTTAGCTGTTCGGGGTAGATACTGGAATTAATGTTTCAGCACCAGTCAAGTGCTCCTGAACGAAGAAAAAAAACTTAGCAATCTAAGTTTGATCTACGGCGCGGGATTGTGATCACGTAAACCGCAGAGATAAAAAGCGCAAATACAACCAGTGTTATGTTACCTACTCACTAAGAGACAATTATTTCAGAACCGACATTAAAACTAAAATAATTTAGCACTTAATTTGCTTAGAGGTTTCACCGTCAGGTGATCACGGACGGCTTGTTCCGGAACCAGGCTGGGTGGAAAACCCTCCGACGTCCAACATGTCTCGCCGGTCCAATGGACGGTTTGGTCACACCAGGCAAGCAAACTCCGCTAGGCCAAATCTACAGCCATCCAAACAGATAGGGGAACAAACAAGTTCTCGCTTAGTAAAAAGGACTGCTAAACTCCTGCCCCGGGGGAAGGACCCTAGGAATGGAAACATTCTCTAGTAACGAGTCATAACGTGAATCGATTGCTATTATATACTATCTTTCCGAAAAAAAATAATTCAGCAGAGTTTCAAATGTCATATACTCTCCGTTCAAAAAAAAACAATAATTTAGCAGAACTTCAAATTTCCGATGAAAGAGATTTTTTTTTTAATTTTAAATCTAATTCAATAATGAACCAAAAGTTAAAATAAAGAAGCAAAGAATAAATGAGAAAAAGCACCCCCGTATAATATATTAGAGCAATCGAAATATATTACAATTATAGCTTGATATTAGTTATGCAAAAAAAACTACAAAGATTAAGTTCGCCCAAGGGAAGCCGACATCACCACTTAAAAATAATATTACAGCCTTTTAGAAGGAGGAAATAAACAGTCCAATAATTCAGACCGAGTTCGGCACCGCAAAAATAAACGTACATAACCGTTGAAAGCAGTAACTAATAGCCATAGTACGAAATAAAAGATAAATGAATGTAATTACATGAATCGTTCCTTCTTGGTCTGCATGTTTGTAATTCCGCGCCTCACTGAGATTATGTAAATAATTAATCTCTTACTTTATTTATGTTGTATTGTTTTGTATGTTTTATATTTGTAACGTATGCTATAATACCAAAAAACGAGAAATGAGGTTTTTCACTGTGTTTTTCCTCATACTACCCTCCCTCATCTATCTTCCTTCACCTCAAAACAAGGAATTCAGATGTTATAGCCAGTCGTTGATAATTCATAAATTTTAAGGCTCTTGAAGTGTGTCAAGGCACACCCAAGTAAAACTAGCTTTTAACTGAGAAGTGTCACTGAAAAGCTGCAATAAACATAGCTGGCCATACAACAGCCAAAGGGTAGGTGCGGCGTGTTGAGGGGTTCTTAACGGCGCTATCGGCGTGCGTGTATTACCCACACAATGTACAATGTATCTTAAGTTATGTAACGTAGCTCTTAGGTGAATTGTTATAATGAAACTGGTAATATAGATGTGTGATGATGATAGTCTGGTACGGACAAAATTCACACCATATTGAAAAAATAATTCGAATATGATCTAAATAATGAACAAAGGGCACTAAAATGAACTTTAATGAAAACAACACAAACTTTCCAAATAAATGGTCTGAGTGACCCTCCAATATTATTATAAAATAAAAGGCATAACTCTTCCCGAATTTAATTTAAATAATTCAAGTGAAAAGTTCAAGTACGGTTCACATAGCGAACCAAAAGCAGCAAAATATACTTGAATAAAAACATCGCACTAAACGAGTTTGGCAAATAGATAATCCGAACGACTTTCCAATATTAAAATCAAAAAGACAGCGTGCCTCTACCTTTAGTGTTAATAAATCGAGAACAAAGTTCAATAAAGTAAACGACAATGAACGAAAATACGCCGAAAATATGTGCTCTACATTATCTAATAATAAACGAAACTGCATTAACTAGCCCCTAACAACCGAATTTCCCGGTTTAGTGTATAATTAATAATTAAAATCAACAACCCACACGAAACTCAAACAGTTGATGGCAGGATTAAATAATAAAATTAAAGATAAAAACCATAATTCCCCATTGTATTGGTTCTAACTTCAGTAGTATACTGAATTCCATGAAATTAGCGGTTTAAGCATTAATTGCAACTTGTGGCTGTAAAAAAAGTTGCCCTTGATAAAGCGAAATCGAAATCAATGGTTAAATTCCACCCTCGCATCTAAATCGCCTCGAATTGGTCAAGTAAATCAAACTACTAAAATTGCCGAAAATCTATATTACATTTCGTCGGAAATAAAATAAAATGATTAATTTGGTCGATCGTAAATTCCCTAGAATAAATAACGACTATTTTATTCAAATATAGAAGCCCAAAAGCTTAAATTACCCTCGAATCAGTTTGACGTTACACCGAATAATCGAGCCACTTAAATCGAGTCCGAAATGAATAAAAATTGTTAATTTAATAATCATTAAATAATAAACTAGGCCACCCGAGTAGTAAAAAGAACTATCAACTCTAATCAAATTTCTAATTAGGATGACGTCACGCTGAATAATATAGCTTGAAATCGGATCCGAAATGAATGAAAAGTGAAATAATAAATCCATGCCTATACTAAAGATTCAAGAACGCAAAACAATCTGCAATCAATAAAGACACTTACCTCTCTTAAACGGAGGGCGAAACTACACGGCACATAAAAAAATACCGTCAAGTACTAAAATGGCTGCCTTCACCAAAAAAAAAACCGTTTCAAAAATCCTCGCTCGGCGAGATTTCCCGTATTTACAGCACTCAACTTAATCGACAACAAATCGCAACGGCTAATACGGGAAACACTACATTGTTAGCCGACAAAATCCACCGCAAACAACTCGGCGTGAAACAAATTTTAAAATCGACTGAACGACTGAACGACTGAAAGGCATCTCTGGAAAAGGGCACGTACCTTCCAAGCTGAACAAGACGACCCGTTCGCGTCATGACAGATGAAGTCCGCGCACAAGAAACTTAACCGCGGCGTGCCTAGACCCGCCAATCAACTAGGTTCCCGAGGTCACGCGGGACAGTAATAAAATCGAATCTAATATCGGGATCAGATTTCGTACTTCGAACGAAAGCCTGGATAGTACCGGGGCGTACTAAACACTTACTTCTAAATCAAGACTAGATTTCAACAATTTTATTTTCTGCACGATTTCACTTTCCGCATTCATTTTCAGTGCGAAAAGTAAAATCAGTGCGGAAAAGTACTACTTTCCGCACTAAAACTAGTGCGGAAAGTGAGTACTTTCAGACGTCACGGCCGCGCTCTCCACTTACCTTGTTGTAAGTCCTCTTGCCTTACCTTACTTCCTTATTAACAACACAACCATACAATACAAAACAGCAGTATTAATTATTAGTTTTTAAACCGAAAAATCCGCCTCGAAAATCTAAAATCACAAACTAAAACTAACCTGATAGGCCCGCGCCAATTCAATCGTAAGTGCCTTTTCACACCAGCCGGATAAGATCATCCAGCATAGGATATCCGATCGCGAGGTACGTAACATTAAATGAAAGCTTTCACAGGTTTGTCGGACAGTCGGAGTGGTGCGTAAATTAGAAATAACCGGATATCCGACGTAGGATGTCCGATGTCGGACTCGTGTGAAATGGGGCTTACGGTCGCGATCGACCTACGTGATCTAATTTAAATTAGGAATAAGCATCTGACCTGACGACCTAACACCTGAAACGACTTGACCCTTCCCTTCAAGAAGAAAAGAGAAAAGAAATTACTAAAACTGAGCTTTATCCACAATACCGAAACAGAATTTTTGCACTCGACGCGCGTTTCGCTAACCATGTTAGCATCATAGCTCAGTTTTAGTGCATGTTGCCGAAGGTTCCAAACCCCAATATAGAAAAGAAATGAGATGAAGAAGTTGGCTAAAAAACGTTGCCAGGTTTCAATTAGACATCTACCCCTAATACTGTGAAACGAAGGCTTGTAGTACCTACCTATTCTTTATTTTGATTGTTGGGTATTAAATTTTATAATACTCCATAAAACAGTGGAATCATTCATTTATCAATTATTTCGGGCTTTTTTTATGTTTTTTAAAAAAGAAAGATTTAAATAAAAATTCTTGTTCAAAAACAAAGACAACAATCGGTAACATGCAAGCTACTGCTTACTTCTAAAAGTAATACAAGCACAATTTGTGCGCCTCATACATCCACTAAAATTCGCTGATTTAAAGCTCTGTCTTGTGCAACGGAATGGGTGGAGAGCGTAATACTATACCGACAATGCATGACGTGTATGAGGCAAAAATTTCTGAGCTTACTACAGCTAGGTTGTGCGGTCGGGCAACGATTTGAGCGTTTAAAAGATAATTTTTTTAACTTTGACTCTATTTTTATACTTTTATGATTGGAAATTAGTCAAAAAACATCTTATATTATATAAACATTACGTGAAAATTTCAGATTAAAACGGTAATGTAAGCATGGCTAGGTACATTTCCTTTTTTTTGTTGGCTGAGAAATCTGTTAGGAGTTTCGCGCACGTCGTTCACCACCTTGCATGCGGGAGCTTCAGCTACGTGAAATCGTGCAAAATCCTATTATCAGCACAGGCATCGACAAGCTAAGATAATTCCTATCGTGACGATTTTTAGCACTATGCTTGAGAAATGTTTTATTGCAAACGGCATGAATGCATGCGGCAAAGACGCATACAAATGGATTTTCAGCCTATGCGTACGAGAAAAGCCCTACAAGAACCTAGTAAAGCTATTTAACAAGCATTTTTAGACCACAACTAGTGAGTTTGTAGCCTGCCACAAGTTTTGTGGAGTTACGAAGAGTCGTGCTGAAACTGTCGCTGAATGGGCAGCAAGATTATGTAAATTAGGCTCGAAATATAAATTGGAATTTGATCTAATTTAGCACATGTTTGTTACTGCTTTTATAGGATAAAATGTCTGTAAACATATATATGTAATTACCTATATTAACAGCATTCGACAAGCTACAACCTAGCTTAGGAAGCTGTACTGAAGCTATGTTATGCTGTACCTTTTTGTAATTTAGTTGCAATAAATAAATCAATCAATCAATCAATACATTACAATAACCGAATAAAGAATGTATGACCTGAATTTCGAACACAATTCTTAAATATTTTAGAAATTAAAACACTTGAAAAGCTGATTATTTAAGTATTCGACTGTAAACTCTTTACATTCGTATCCAATATTAAGCTATAATATGTTAGTTTAGGAGTCTGGATTTTTGATAGAGTAGTTCATTTAACATTGATTTTGTCGTTGATACCTAAAATATTTAGGAATTGAATCCTTAAAGGGATGTTTCAAGGTTATACGTGGTCGTGTGCGGGTTGGATCCCCGGGTCGCGTCTGGTCAACGAATATGCCTGCATATACAACGATCAACTTAAAACAATTTGCTTTAAATTAAGAAAATGTTTATTGTTTTTAAAGTGAAATTCACAACCTTTCTAATATCACTTTTCTATTTACAGTCAAATGATGTACTCTGAGGACCTCCGATTTGAACTTAGATCTTACTCAGCTCAACAAGAAGGAAGTGTGCATAATTTATTTTCGTATGAAAAAGGGCTGTATTAAGTAAATTAAGTAATAGTTTATATTAAATAAAATTTAATGATATATGAATTTTAGTTTCAGTGCGATTGTAGCTCCATCATATTCAGTGTCAAAAACATAATAGGTCAATATCAGTTGCTGCAATTATCTGGAAAATTATACTATATTTGTAATATTGAAACAAGCCGTCTCTAGGTATGCAAATTAACAAAGCAGAGTTCAAAAAAATAAAATTCGCCGGCAAAATTAGAATACACTCGGTATCAAAAAATGCGTTAAAAAGGCATTTCTTACATGCAAACCTTCGAGAAGCAGAAAAAGAGGGTTTAGCCGATCGCTGGAAATATGCGGCACACATATTTACGTCTCTTTTTAATGTGTTTTTCTAATGTGTGAGATCGGAATTTTAATTGTTTTTTATCGCACTCATACATCAAATGGGAACTTTTTCATATAAAAACGCCGAGGCAGAACGAAGTTTTTCAAAAATCCACTTGCTTTTGGTTAGAGACTGGTTCCATTTCCACTCGCTAAAAAGCTTGAGACTGGTTTTCCTCTCAAATTTCCTTACTTATTTTCAAATTCGCTCATTTTGGCTAGAGGCTGATCCGATTCCACTAGCCAAAATTCTAAGCCTGAGTTCCCATTCAAATTGCCACATATTCTGACATCCAACTAGAGACGAGTTTCTCACACACCTTGTATGGTTTCTCAAGTATACGACAAATTGAGCATTTCCGAAATTTTCCTAAGCCAAATTAAGAACTAGCAGGGGAATCGAGACGACTTTCTTCCAAATAGGTAAATTCTTCGGCTTCACTTAAATTCTTTACGATCTAATAGCGACATCATTTGAAGGGAGGGTCGAACTTTTAAAACCTCGAGCTTTAGTGTGATCAGATTCTTGTATATTACGCGATTTTGGTTAGGTTTCGGACGGGGAGGTAATTGTGACCAGATATGTTCAAGTAAACCTTAACTCTCTTATCTCCGAATAACAAATTGGGCTTATAGTGGTGGGATTCTTAAAGAATACAACAAAGGGTATAATAGTGCTAGGGGACGCGAAAAGAGCCTACGGGACACGAAAAGAGCTTACGGGATAGGAAAAGTTCCTTCGGGACTGTTAAGACTTTCAAAATCTCAAATAATATTTTACATTTTTAAGTTTTGAACCAGCTACTTAATATGCATGTTGACGTGGCAACGTAGCGAAAAGAACGCGCCATAAATCACAACAAGAGACGAGACAGCTTTCGAGTAGTAGTACGAGTCGAGGGTGCAATAAGCAAGGTCGCGATCCGGGTCGTCGTCATTTTTCTTGTCTTGACATTGCTCCTTCCGTGAATAAACCGTTTAAACCCAGATTAAATCATTTCAAGTAATATCGTGAATAAATTGTGCAACATCCACTTGATGATTCTGCAGTCTTTTCTTATACACTATACAGTCCACTACCCTTTTATTTATTACGCAACTTCTGAGAATTTAGCAAGTCACATCAGCTGAAACGGAAAAGCGGTGTTGCCAATATCTAAAGGCGCAACAAGGACAACCCCCAAAAGAACCTTGTGACTTAATCTCCGTGGCGGTATCTCAAAAATATACATATAATATATACGTCTTGGTCAGATCTACGCTCGCTAATCTCTCAACCCGTTACTAATTTTCTTTAGTATGTGCAGCAAGGTGGTATGCATATATTCCCGTGTGAGTAATGTAAGTGTATCGAGCGTATTGCACACTGTAAGGACACACTTTGGATGTTTTATTTTTTTAACGGTCACGGCTTACTTCTTGGTTCGAGGGCCTGATTCAATTGTCGTAAATATTTTTTTCTTTCTTATGCACATTTTTTCCTTTAATAGATTGTATTCAATTTTTTTTTGTTAAAGTTTATTTTAAGTAAATTAACCTGAGTATTCCTTAAACTGTATATACACGTAAATAATTAGATGTATAAAAAATTACCTTTTGGGTTTTATTGTCAGTATTGACTGGTCACTTGAGAAGTTGAAATCAGTCAAGATAATCATTTCACAAACGTCTACTTTTGAACCTACTACCAAACAACGTCAATTAACAGGGTCTTAACTGACAGTGGCGTTAAATCATTTACCATTGTTACGATCACGTCCAAAGAGTCTTGGCCTATAGGTGCAACTAATGTGCCTCGGGGCACATTAAAATTATTTGATAAGAAACGTATTTCGGTCATTTATTGAAATAATCCAATAGTTAGAACTAATTTAATGAAATTTCTTGTAGCCGAAACGTCAGCTTGATGGCATTAGCAAACGATTTCCAAATTAAAGCATAACTTTACAGCGAATTGATCGACCCAGCTGATGCTACAATTTCTATAGGTCTGTTGTAATTCCTTTTACGACCTCTTTGGTAGCTTTTGTTTAAACTAAAGGTACTTTTCTTGAAGAAAATTGAATGTCATTTCGTTATATAATTAGCGGCTATCTCGAACTGTAACGAAAATACCAAAATAATTTTCTGTGCTAGAATTTGAATCATCCTCTATTCATTTAAATGATTTAGCTTACGTTTTGCTATTTTTAAATTGTAGTGTATTTATTTCTTTTTGTAAAAGGTAGGATTTGTTATGGAAAATAGGCAAAAAAAATCATTGCAGAATTAGGTATATTCATATTTCAGTAGTTACAATCAATTAGGTACACAAATTATTTTATTTTTTTTAGAATCAAATCCTTAAACTTGAACTTAACCTAACCCAATCCATCATTAGTTGTTTAAATTTATGTCTGAAATAAAATGACGTTTAAAAATATCTTTGGTTTAACTGTGACTTAGAGTTTAGTCCAATCTTAATAAAATGTGCGCTCATCGATAGGCTATGCAAATCAGCACAAATTGTATGCCAATTTATTAATGAGCTTTCTACTCGTATAATAAAATTTAAAGAAAGTTGGGAATTTTCTGAATTTGCCGAGTTTGAAAATTGATTTATAATTATAAAAAAAAACAATTTTATACAATTCAGTTATCTATAGTTAGTTCAAAATAGCTCTCCAGACTGTCCCTAGTTTGAGTTAAAAGGAGTCACTCACGATTTTTCTTTGCAACTTCTGATCAGTATAATTATTGTTGCGCGTAAAATTCTTTTAAATGAGTTAGCAATATAAAATAAATAAGATGTTACCTACCCTTAAGGATGTACTCCAGCGCAACATGTGCTCCAACTGCTGGTCGGCGCGGCGTGGGAGTGGGTCAAATTATTCAGTTTTAACCAGGGCACCACTAGTTTGAAATAATTAAATCCGCAGCCCCGCGCTAGAAGATCCTCGGTGTTAAGAATTCTTAATCAAACGACTATCAACTACACTTGTTTGGTTGACGTATTTCGGAGCAAATAAAAGACGGGACGTTTGTGCAGGTTAAGGCTTGACGTACGAGTGTTGTCGTGTTTCTTTCAATAAACAAAATGATATAAATAAAAAAATGTAAGAGCTTAATTGGAAACAAATAATAACCTGATATATGCTCACAAATATTGAACTAGATCATATTGGATGTAGCAATATAACATAACAAATGATAACGCAAGATCCAAAATCAATTTCAACAAATTAGTGGTAAACGCAATATGCATAAGGTGTGTATCGTCACATCAACTAGTAATTAAGAGTTATCAGTATAATACATATTGCTACTAAACTTTGTGCACGTCTACCATGGTATACGTGACGCAGTTGTACCAGTTATACATAAATACATTTTAACGAATCAGTTATGCAGTACCATTACGTAAAATTATCATAAACAGATAGTTCATCAGTCAGAACGACGGTGTTTATCATTTACCACCATATATATAAAATTGTAAGAATAGGGAAATATAATATAAAATAAATACGTAATTAAAAATCAGAATTAATCGCTCTACGCTAGTAAATAGTATCTCTATCAGAGGTATACTTATTTAGATTAGCATTACACCTTACACCTAAACAGGGACAAAAATATCTATATCAACACAACGCAGAAAGAAATAAGACACGCAATCTAAAACAACGCTGAAAATACTAATAACACGTCAATAACATTATGTAGATGGATCACAAGTATTTTGTGTACATATTACCACCCCCAATCTGACTTAACCTAAACTTATGCTAGGAGCCTTGGGACCCATAAACTCTCAGTGACAATTTAAGCACTACCCAAACTAACCCTAACTCTGTGGCTGCAGTCGGTACAAAAAAAAACAATCAACCGGACTGACTGGTAGCTGCTTTACTCGCTCCAAATAAAAACCCTCAAAGAGAGCAAGCTCTAAGTAAGCACTCTCCTACAGCATTTTTAGATAGCCTCTTCTTTTAGAACACTGTCCTCACAAAAATAAAAATTATTATAAGACCACCATAGAAATTTAGCCATAGTTGATAAAATTGCGAAGGCCATATACCCAATATCATATCATCCTATTGGTAATTGTCCTAATAAAAGGCCCAAGGAAAACTAAACAATCTGTTTTACTTTCATTTGCCCTTTTAAAAATTAAAACCCTTGGCAAGATCAAAGCTTGTCCATTTATGCAATTACTATTAAATCATTCACTAGCTTATGTAATTCTTTAAAAGTTCTCGTAAACAAAAATTCCAAGTAGCAAAGAAATTTATTAAAAATTATATACAACCTATATCCTAATATACAATAAGAGTTCCCATAAAGACAGACATCAGCTATGAGTGATTGACTGCAACATGATACCGAGGACGGTATCATGAATCCCTATTCAATAAAATTAATGAATATAATAAACTTATACTATTCCTGTTCCAGGCCCAAGTTATCTTATGTTCGATGATATTGCATGATATTACACGTGCATGGATTAATAAATTTTGAGCATGATTCAAGAATGTCTATATAGCAGTATTGTGCAGTACATCTAATACCTTCTGAGAACCGATAGAAAACTATAGTTTAATGATGTACACCATTAGAAAAGAAATCCCCCTGTACAGAAAATAAATGAGTATGTACAAAATATGAAATATATATATTTATTTACCTAGCTATGTAGGGTTTTGATGGTTATGACGAGTGGGAGCAATGCTCTCTCCTACAGGCATTCCTTGAAGAAGCAAACGGCGTATTTTGTTCCGGAATCTTACGCACGTGGCGAGTTGCCAAATGAAAAAATCTTGACTTCAGACAAAATTCAAGAAATCCACAGTCAATTAATTTATTCCGCCTAACTGGTAACTATATGCTAACTTCTCAGACCGAAATAAGATTATCCCCGTAACGGCAAATTGGAAATTCTTAAACTTTTTATTAGGCTTACGCACTGCCTTCTCTTTGGAGGGTTTACCAAGAAAGAGAACGAGATCAAATCAAGATCGTCCACCTCGAACGCCAAGGTTCAATGTTTAAGGGCCAGAAAAAAAAATCGGCCGATAGAACAGCTCTACATTGTCCTAGGGCATCTTTAATACGCAATAAAACGTAATTATGGCTGTATGAAATTATGTATTGCTGGCAAGACAAAGAAAACCGACGACGATAAAAACCATAATCCGCAATTACCAATCAAACAGAAACTACTTCATTCAGGTCCGCGGCAATTTTCAACTCTTGACCTCAAAAACGCTTAAAGTATGAACACGCGGCGCAATAGTTTAGACCTAAAAGCATCTTAAGCCAAGAGCCTGCGTCTCTGTTGGAACCAGCTGCGAAAAAACAGGCCGGTGTCGCCAAATTTAGGGAGCACTGAACACAACGCAACCACTAAATCGTCTTGCCTACTTACATCAAGCGAAAGCTCAGACAGTCGTTTAACATTTAACTAATGGTAGTATATCAGTAAATTATGTTGTTTCTTGTTGGCTTGGTCCGCAAACACATCAAAATCGCACGAGGATCGCAAGAGAAACATGCGATAAAAAAAAAGTAGTATGACAAAATACAACTTAATTTCCTGGTCAATACATTATTTTCTTTTAAACTGACAACTCAATGTCAGGTTAAATTTTTAAAAATGCCGTCATAGTCTAAGAGCTAGCAGCCAAATCGACTAAGGCTAGAAATTTGTTAACAGATGACTAAATAGTACTTAATGGGAATGGTAATGACCTGTCACGCCATATCGTGTTGCGTCACTGATAAATTAATTTTTCAAGATGCAAAAAAAAAACAAAAAATTATGTTGCTTCCACAAAGCTATAAATTTAATATGTTCTATAATTCTTACCTTTGAAATTAAAAAAAAAACAATGGACAGGCGATTTCGATGGTTGCATCTCCGTGCCAGGCGGGCATACACTCCCTATATTTCATGTATTTTTATGGTGCTTTTACAAAGTTATAATTTATAGGGAATGTTTATTCAACTATTTTAAGAAACTATGTAAAACGACAGGTGATTCTGTTGGTTGCAAGCGACTGCCAGGCGAGCACAATAATTATAAATTGGTTAAAAATATACTGAATACTTCCACGTGATTTTCCAATAGTTTCTCCAGTATTTCCGTAAGACCCTGTTTCCATAAATCTGCAATGATTTTTCGTACCGAATTTGGAATTTCGGAGTTTTTATCAACCATCTTTAGTAAAAACGCATGACACAACCTAGATTTTAGCAAGTAGGCTTGCGTCATGTTTAAAAGTATAATTAAATAGGAAAATATTGTTAATGTCATTCCTATCAATTTTTTTAAACATTAGTTGTATTTCATGCGTTTCAAATGCATTTTATGTGTATCTTAAATACTCAGTAATCACTTTTCAGTAACTAAATCTGATGAATAAAAAGAAGCGTTCTTAATATCGGTATTTTGTTGTGGAATTAATGATGAAGCGGTCGAACTTAATTTGTGTTACCAAGTTTGACAGCCTGTAAAATCTAAAGGGCTAAAAAAAGAGCGAAATAGCTTGCAGTTTCTTATTTTGCTTTTTTGACACTAATTTTAGATTTATCCAGAAGTTAAAACATTTCAGTTAAATTTAACCTGTGGTTAAATATAAAGTTAATGTCAAAGATAGCTTATAAAAAACAGTATAGAAAAGTGCAAGCCATTTTGCTCTATCTTTAGTCGTATAGATTTTACAGGTTGTCAAATTGGATAAATGGACGATTTTGAACTGTCAATATCTCGAAAACAGTTGGAGATAGATATAGGACCTTATTCATGAAATGTATTTAGAATTTCATGTAGAATCTAAATTTGCAATAATATACAGGACATTTCATTTAAAAAAAGTTACAAAACGCACGCCAGGTTTTTATGAAGCACCCTGTATAATTGAAAATATTTTTACCATATGCGCCACAACATATCCTACAATTTTTTTTTCTAACATTTTTAATTATTTCTGTAAATAAAGGGACACTAAGGGGCCACCCTGTATATCCACGTCCCACGTCTGAATCGAATGTTTAATAATGGAACATTTTAGTACCTTGAAAATCATTTTACTTACTTACAGCAAACTTCCCGGAGATACAGAAAATAGCGCCTCATTTGAGTGAGGAAATCGTTGATTGCCTCCAGCATGGTGTAAAATCTTTAAAAAATACCATTTTCCATGATTGAAAACCATCCACATTTTTCCTGGATATTGAATCAAATTTAGGCGTCACGCATTACGCACGCCTTTTTAACTCTCATGAAGTCGGCTGAAGTAGATTTTTTAAATTTTTATTTAGTTTTAATATCCTTTTGTTGAAGTCTCTTTAAATCATGTTTTTACTATTATTCATTCCTTCCTTTGAAAATTAAAAAATTTCGGCGATCAAGTATTTTTAGTGTCCATTAAATATTTTCTAGTTCAACACTTCAACACACCTGCAGAAAATATTTTTGCCAAGGAAATGTATTATGTATTGTATTTGTAAAAGCACCATAATAAATACATAAAACATAGGGAGTTGTATGTCCGTTAAAACACCTTAGTCGATTTGGGCGCTAGCTCTTCTACTATTAACGTCAAAGCAAAAGTCGATCATATTTTTTCGATTAAGGGATGGGGTTCCTATAAGGGACATTGCTGGAGAATTAGGGGTAAACAAAAAAAACGTGTTATTAGCTAAATCCAAAACTCGAGAGCATAGAAGTATCGTGAGAAAACCAGGTTCTGGTCGCCCAAAAGTTTCCACCATAGACGAAGATACAAATTTGTTGGTTAATTATTTAAGGGACAACCCATTCGAGAAGGCTAAAGAAGAAACGCATTTTCCTGGATCTTCAATTACAGCTCGAAGAAGAATTCGGTGGTCTGAACTAAAAAGTAGGTGTTCTGCAAACAAAATAAATTTAACAGAACTGAATAAAGAAAGGCGACTACAATTTGCAAACGAATATCAAAACCAACTGTGGGAGTCTGTAGTTTTTTCAGATGAGAAAACATTCCAGGCTTGTAACAATGGAAGGGTCCGAGTATATAGGCCAACAAACACAAGATATGATGAAAGGTATACGCCCAAGACAAATCAAAGCGCACGTTTTTCCGTAAATGTTTGGGGTTGGATTAGCGATAGGGGTCCAGGTGTGTGCCAAATTGTGCAAGGACGGCTGACTGCTGCAACTTATTGCAATATCTTCGAAAATGTTATGGTGCCATCAGTTGGCGCCGTTTTTGGTCAAAATTATGTTTTTCAACAAGATAATGCCCCCATCCATACTGCCCGCATAGTAACAGACTGCTATCGACAAAATAACACTCAAGTTTTACCATGGCCTTCAAAGAGCCCCGATTTCAATCCAATGGAAAATGTGTGGGGAGAAATGACCAAGTTCATATATAAACATGACTTTCATCCAAGAAATGAAGAAGAACTGCGCCAGACGATAAACACGGCATGAGATAATATAACACAGGAGTATACAAGAAGTTTAGTCTTAAGTATGCCGCGTCGGTTACAAATGGCGATTGAAAACAACGGCGCAATGACTAAATATTAAAAAGCTGCTTTGTAATAGTTTAGGTTAAATGTTATATTTAGAATTATTTATTTTTTGTTAAAATGTTGTAATTTTATATGTTTTCCCCTATTTGCTTTTGTTGACTTGGATGTTTTTGTATATTCAATATATAAATATAATTATAGTTGTTATACACATGTTTTATTATTTTATTCAAAAACTTGAGAAATTTGCCCATGTTTAAAACATAGGTAGGTATACAATTTTAAAGATTATATATTTCTTATATTTCTATTTCAGCTCCTATATAATAAAATCAACAGCGAATCCATTGTAACGCCTGAAAAGTTAGGTGATATCATTGTGTTATTTCCATAGTAACGACGATATCAATTTCTCGAAATCCTTATAGACCAGGACCTCAATTAGGGGCTACTAATTTTAGTACTACTTTTTTTTATCGCAATAGTACACTTAGCGACATTCCAAAGGTACCCTACAAAGTTAGGCAACTAGCAAGTATTGCCAAAGTCAGCTGTCTCATCTGAAGGCTGAAAGTTATCATATCAGAAATAAACATTGACTGAATTTTTAACTTTTCCTATTTAATATTGAAACAAATCCAGGAAAATAACTGACCAACTCCGAAACCAATATTTCTGACATCCATGAGACTGTTTTAATATATATTATCATCGAGAAGGTGATTATTCAGAAGGTAAGAGAATTATTGAATGTTTAGAAATGCACTGCTATAAATGCCGATAACTTTGAAGGTTTCCTCGAAGCGATGGCCAGAATACAGTATGATTTATTGATTTGTTATGTGCTAAGTCAGTGAAAAGGTTCATAAAGGTCGATCGATCCTATCAAACAGACCGAGAAAATCAACTCTCAATCTTACCTGGAACAGCTCGATAAAAGGCTAGGGTCATACGACAACCATATCCAAACGAGTAAGTAATATTATATTTAGTTTGACGGACTACCAAAATAGATGTAGTATTAAAGGTGAAATAACTGACTTTATTAGACCTCTATCTGTTACATGTTTTCATACTAAATTGACATAAGTTTAGGCTAGATCAGGCTAGTAATATTAGTTTCTTTGCTTACTAAACCAATAAACTAGTACTGATATTTAGTGGTATTTAAGCCAGCAGAGCGTAGTTGCATTACACACTAAATAACAAGGTCTTAGTGCTTGTTGTGTGACGTCATCGATGTAGGCCGTGCAATTTTAATCATATAAGGTGATACATTATTATCACTTCCTCTACATTTTCAATAATGGTTTTAATGAAATTATAGAATATTTCGGAATTCATATTTGAGACGGAAGTTATGCGAACTACCTCTTTAAAGCAAGAACATAGACTTTCAATCATGAAGGTGAATGCCGAAGAAGCTAAAGACTTGTTATTATTGGCTGCTGTACCAGCTATATTGCCTCCCTTATAATCCATAAAAGGGTCAATGTGAAGTTCATCGAAAAGCAGTATCACAAATCTCTCGTGATCCTTTAGCAAATCAAACACATTTCGAGAGTAGATTAAAAAGATATGTTCTAATAAACTGTTCTGTAAACAAATCGGCAGACCAGCATAAAAAAGCAGGCCTTTATATGCGAACTATATGATTTTACATATTTAAAAATACGCATAACAATTTAAATTATATAGCTAAACTTACAACGAAATATAAGGAACAAGTTTCACGCACTTAAAGACACATAAATAGTTCCGATTTCAGAAAAATGCAAAAAAATACATTAATTACAGCAGCTGTTTTCGGCAATTATGCACACTAATCGTTTGTCGTTTGTTTTGCTTCATCATTCTGTTCCATAGTCTCAGCCGCTGTTGCCGGCTCTATAAGGAAAGTATTATTTTAGAAAAGCGCACGAACAAGATAGTAGTATTATGTAATTAAATAAATAAATTATGAAATACCACATTATAAAAAGTGGAAAGAACATCTTATGGAAATATGTTTTTAAAACATTAGAGAAATTGTAATGTAAGAGATACATTCTTTATATGCGGGCATCCTAATATTCGCTTATTTGGTGAAGAGGCGATTATCACTAATCAACACACTACCTAAACTACAGAAATTTGTAAATGGGAAGAACACACTGTATGATATGTTCTAAGGCTGGTGCATTGATGCCAAATTGATTGCGTTACGGTAAATAATAGCTTTCAAGGTTATTTTTTAAACATTGTTTTTTACTTAACACGTTCGCGACGACGTGTACCATGGATGGTACATGACAAGCCTTAGTTATCGGCGTCGTGTGCCCCTCGTGGTACACGAGTTTTAATAAACCTATGCTTCGCTAATACCGAACGCGTATAACGTAGGGCCTTTATATTGCAGTAACGCCTGTAGGATAGGTGTAACTGCACCAGTGTACCATCGGTGGCGCACTCGTCCGGGCGTAAGTGAGGTATTCAAAATAAAATTCTAGTGCAGTGACAGGAGGCCCTTTTACCCCTTCCAGCAAAGTAAAAATTTTCCTATCCCTGAAACTCATGATCTACCTGAAATAAACAGGAAAAATAAAGTGTCAGGTGACCTTCTTTATAGTGGCCACTCGTGGTACACGACGCCCCCAAGGCAAAAACTTGCGCTGTGGGCGTCATGTACCACGAGTGGTACACGGGAAAAAATGGTTAAAACATAAAAAAAAATAAAAAACGAAATTTCATAAACCTTTATTTACCATAAAACTACAAATCCAAGATATTGAAATAAAAATAAAAATTTCGTCCCGAACTAAGGTACAGCGTAACTAGCCGTCGCCGTCGTCTCGAACGTGTTAATATGTTATCCGTTCTTTAGTGTGTGACCTTTTTACAAGAAAAAGTCTTACAGAGTATCCAATTACTTATAGCATAACTGATTTATATTGATCAAAAACGATATATACCTCTATTCACTCTATTTTATCGTTTAATTTAAA
This sequence comes from Pissodes strobi, assembly GCA_016904865.1. Taxonomy (NCBI): domain Eukaryota; kingdom Metazoa; phylum Arthropoda; class Insecta; order Coleoptera; family Curculionidae; genus Pissodes; species Pissodes strobi. The sequence continues at coordinate 32,960 of MU184153.1, read as the reverse complement.
ATGCAGAACTTAATTTGTTTTGGTTAAATCTGAGCTTAAAGAGATTTCTAGTTCCCTTATTAAGGGTAATCTGAATTCTTAGGTATACAATGACACAAAGTCGGAAGCTCCGCTTATTTAAATTGGCGCATCGCATCTCAGTAATGAAATTTTAAAACGAAAGCCAAACTTGTTTTTAATTGCTGCATTTATTACAGAGTTAGTGAGAGAAAAAGGTAGTTTGTGATTAATATTCCAATATTCTATGGAGATTAAAAATATTTGATAACATCTTTATATAATTATTTGTATAATAGTAGGATCAACTCAATGTTGATTTGCCTGAAAGTCAATAATGCCTAAGAGGTCGCAAGTATCTACTTTTATATGTGGTTTAAGTTGAACGGGCTTCAAACTCGTGGACAAAATACATTTGAGAATATAAATTTGGTTTCCCACAAGTTTTCCCGGAAGTAATATTGAATCATTTAATATATTGACTGCCTCCTCGATTTGAACTTATATTCTGAAATGCCAATTGTCTTTTAATTTCATGAAGACGGGGGTTTGGGAATTGAAGTAATTATTACCCTGCCTAAAGTTTGAACTTGAACTTGGGAAATATTGTCTAAACTATCAAAGTTAATTTATCAATAATTCAAGTAATGGTGGCTGTGAGCTGGGCTAACAATTCAGGCAATGGTCAGCATTAATTTTATATTGTAACAACCGGGGTGCTTTTAGTTTGCCCGCTTTCTGATTGTGATTAGGGTGCACAGCTTCAGATTGTAATACAGGACAAAAAATCGATTCATATCTAGATCTATTGACAACTCAATAAAGTATAAATTACCTGTATAATAACGCGCACCTCTCTTTGTTGGAGAGCTGCTAAAGGTGACGGGTCCTATTTAGCATTATTTATATGGGTTAATTATTATATGTAAGTCCGTTTTGACAGAGTTCATGTTAAGTAAAATTTAAGATATTATTTGTATACTAATAGCTGACATCTAAGTTGGTTTTAATTTAAAAAGTTCAACTATGTCCACTAATGACGGAATTACTTTGAGTAAAGACTATTGAGGGGGGCTTCCTTATTAAAGGTACGTTGTGGTCCGAAAGGGTAATTACTTAAGGAGAGGTTGGGAGAGACATAAAAAATAAAAAAAAATAAGTATTGTAAGTTTATCATGTTACTAAATGCTTTTCACACCAACGGAAACATACAAATTGCTCTAAACGAAGTGGTTCTTCGTCATGCATCATCTTTTTCAAAAAAATAGATTTTCTGAGAAGTAGATAATAATAATAATAATAATAATAATAATAATAATAATAATAATAAT
>MU184153.1:1084-27621 GCA_016904865.1 Pissodes strobi | reverse complement strand
TGATAATGATAATGATAATGATAATGATAATGATAATGATAATGATATTGATAACGATAATGATAATGATAATAATAATAATAACAATAATAATAAGGTGCTGAGGAGGCGGGCCCCTGCTGCACAAGAAGCCACAGCTTCACAACCACAACAACGAAACAAATGACACCGCCCGTTGAGGTTGCTGCGCAGGAACTTCAGCCAGCGCTCACTCAGGTGAGATTACCCAGACGGCGACGCATGAAATGGACACCATCCATGAATGAATCAATATTGCGTATCTATTTTAGGGTAACACAGTTAGGACGAGAGACCTTCTGCTATCGACAAGGACTGCATACTGAATTCTGCAGAGATTATCCAGGGCTGCATGTAACAGAGCAGAGAGTTGCAGATCAATATCGTGTTATCATCAGAAACAATCTCATCCCAGCTGCGAGACTTAACACCATTAAACAAGAAGTAGAACTCTAATTGCTAAACCTGCAAAACAACAACGAAGATAATGGGAATCATGATGATGATGAGAATGAGAATCTCGGTAATAACGAGAACGGTGACCAAGATGGAGACGCTGGACATGTGGGTGGGACGCCTGAAGTAACAGAGCAACAGCTGAACGGTGGGGCACATGATTTAAATAGAGATAATGCGGACACCGAAGGATTATTCGAAATACTTCTCTCAAAGATGAGAAAGCTAATTGTGGAGTACAATGGCACCGACCCATTAAGTAGACCATCATTACCTAGGGTGAACCCCTCAAAGAAACTAGGAATCGCCCTTACTATTATGAACAACCGAATTCTGCCAAACACGTTGGACCACTTCTACTACGTTGGAAGGGCCATTCCCTGAATACTGGAAACCAAAGTACAAAGGGAACGGCGCAAACAGTGGACGAGCCACAAACACCTCATTGGCAAGAAGATTGAATGCTAGGATTTTTTTTAATGGCAGTGGCACACACACCAAAGGGAGATCCTATGGCGCTCTGAGGAACAGAGTTGGTGAAAGTATTGCGCCCTGAGGCACGCCCGCGTTGATGGTGAATGTGTCCGAGATGTGTCCATCGACTGCAACGTGTAGGGATCGGTTCTTAATGAAACTGGCCAGCCAGCTGCAGAGAGAGGCTGGTAGTCCAAAGGACGGCAGTTTGTTGAGCAGTCTGTCATGCCAAACTCTGTCGGATGCCTTTGAAATATCCAACGCAATCGTTCGAGACTCTCCGTAGTTTTCAATTGCCCTACTCCATATATGAGTGACATAGGCCAATATATCTCCTGTCGATCTCTCTTTGCGAAAGCCGTATTGATTATCGCTGATCATTCTGTTGTTCTCGAGGTACTTGAGTAGTTGCTGGTTGACTACACGTTCCATGACTTTGGAAATTATTGGAGGCAAGGCAATTGGGCGATAGTTTGAGGGCGTGGTTTTCTTGCCCTTTTTTGAAATAAGTTGCACTCGAGCGACTTTCCAAGAGGATGGGTAAATCCCTTTTCCGTAAGAAACAGAAAAAAGGCTGGAAAAAACGGGTGTTAGTTCGTTGGCGCAGTTCTTTAGCACGATGGCAGGTATTCCGTCCGGTCCTGATGCATTTTGCGTATCTAGTTCTTTACGGATTTTATGAATATCATGGTGATGAAACTTGACTTCTGCCATGGTAGTGCTGATGTTCGATATGGTGGGGAGAGTCTTGCCTTGGGGGACATCTAAGGTAGAGTGCGATGAAAACATTTTAGCGAGCATGTTTGCTTTTTCCTTGGCTGTAGTCGCCGTGATGCCACGTTCGTCCGTCAAAGGTGGGAGAGACGTTTTTGTAAAGTTGTTACTTACTGCCTTTGCTACCGACCAGAAAATCCTGGAACCACTGGGACATTGCAAAAGTTTATTCCTGATCCTTTGATTGTGTTTGTCCTTAGTTTCGTCGATCACACGTTTGCATTCGTTTCTCGCTTCGACAAAATAATTGCGATTTTCAGCGGTCCGATTTTGCTGTCAGTACTTGTAGGCTTGCTGTTTCCTACCTACAGCTCTTTCGCATCTTCTGTCCAACCAGGGCATTCCTTTTGATGGTAACTTGATGGAATTTGGGATGTATGCTTCCATTCCTGAGGAGATTACTTGCGTGATCTCTTCGCAGCAGACTGACGGGTCGTCAGTGCCAAAGCAGACGTCGAGCCAAGGAAAATCTAGGTAGAACTCCCTTAGATCGTCCCAGTTTGCAGAATTGTTATGCCAGATTTTGCGAGGCAATGGTGGGTTCTTCTGTATGAGTGGCAATTCACACACCTTTGTAATAAGTTTGTGGTCGGAAGTACCTAATGGCGGACCAACTGTAATTGTGTACTGGTCAGGATTGGTGGTTAGAAAGAGATCCAGGAGGGCGGCGAATTCGCCCCTCTCTGAGATTCGAGTTGGTTCGTCTACAAGTTGAGTAAGCCCTCAGCTGATGGCAAATGCTTCAGCTTCTCTACCTTCGTTGTCGGTCTTGTTGTAATGTTTGAGCCAGTTTGTGTTGTGGGCATTGAAGTCTCCCAGAACGATTATTTCTGAACTGGGGTGATCGACCTGTATTGAGTCAAAAGTAGTAGCTAGTGTTGAGAAAAAGCTTTGGTAGGCTCTATCGCTCGGAGGGCGATAGAGACAACATATAAACTTGGTTTATCCCTTGGCGGTGAACTTGAGCCACATGACGTCAAAGTTATTCGGTTCGAGTGTTTCCTCGCGGTGACATGAAAGGTCGCTTCGTACAAAAAGGCATATTCCGAACTTATGTCGAAATCGGGTATGTAAGTCGTAACCAGGATAGGGGTAGTTCACTGTTGTTGTTGTAGAACATACTTGTGTTTCTGTAAGGGCTAGTATGTGTGGTCTATTTGCTTGTAGATGTTGGTGTACCGAATTTATGTTTGTATTTTGGCCTCTTATGTTGCAGAAATCTATTCTAAATTGGTTCGGTATCTTTGCTATCTGTAAAATGCGGAACGAAGGGCTCCCAGGGCCACCCAGCGCCCGGAGATCCGAATGGCCGGGGAGTTTACTTCCGGAATATTTTGATCCTGGAAGCACCATCATGTCCATATATTCCTACTGTGGAACCCGGGAACATCAGCGCGGAAGCGGAACGTGATTTGGGAAAACCACTTAGCGCTTCCCAGTTCTGGTGGGGTGGTCTTTAACCGGACGATGCGGGTAGGCGTATGCATCTACCACCTAGGGCCGCTTCCGCTGGAAGCATCGGCCTCAGACTGGAGGAGGATTGATGACATACGAAGAGATAGAGGAAGGCTAAAAGAATACAACAATGGAGTAAGATCCCATAGGCTGGAAGCTTGCGTTCGATCAATCATGACACGATATCGAATCCATGCTCGTTATGACTCAGAAAACCAAACACACCAGCAATGTCTTGACACTTTAAAACAAAAACTATCTCTATTTCAAGGTGATTAAAGAGGTACACATCGAGTAAAAGAAAACGAGATGTCTTATTCCAACGATCAGAAAAAACATTATACAGAGCGTTAAATACGAGGGCTAGATAATCGAACAACAAATTCCCCAACAGTGACGATATTGAACAATTTTGGATATATCAGTTGGGAACACCGACCCAGTGCAACGTTGAAGCAGGCTGGATTGCGGGGGAGCGCCGGACCTCGCAGGAATTCGACCAAATGCCTGACGAGCCGTTTTACGACAACAGAAGTTACAAACGTCATCAGAGATACCCATAACTGGAGGGCAGCTTGCCCAGATGGAATACAGAACTACTGGCTCAAGAAATTCCAATGTACCCACTAAGAATTATCAAATTTAATTAATGACGTAATTGCCAATCCTGAAAATATGCCACGCTTTCTATTTCAGGGTGCCACACACCTTCTATCAAAGGACCCGGGAAACACGGAGGACCCATCCAAGTACCGACCAATCACGTGTCTCCCAACGATGTGCAAAGTGATAACAACCTGCTTAGCGCACTGGCTATATGCTCACTGTGAGCGAAACAGGATCATTGTTGACCAACAGAAAGGATGCGGTAAGGGTTCAATGGGGTGCAAAAAGCAACTCATAATCGACTTATCTGTAACCAGGCATTTTCCAAGCGTAGGAATCTGTACATGGCTTATATCGAACATAAAAAGGCTTTTGCGACTCTGTGCCTCATGAGTGGCTACTAAAGACTCTTCTTCTTGGCAAACTTAATGAAGCCGGGATTACCACCGACAACATACCAATAAAAAGAGATATATTTCAATTTCAGCCCGCTATGGTTTTGTATTGCGATGAACCCTCTATCCCACCAGCTGAATTCTACTTCCTATGGATACAATATCAAAAACAACAACTAGGCAGGAGAGAAAGTCAATCATTTACTCTATATGGATGACCTAAGACTTATGAATTTTACAAGTACCTTGGAATGAAACAAACAATGCGCATATCATATATGCGCATTGTTTGTTGTAAATCCAGAGAAAACTATCCATTTTTGACATTACCCCTGTAATCATTTTTGTTTTCGGATTCTCTTACATAATATATTGGTAACAATTGATAACCACTTACTATAATAAAACTGATATGGAATCTTTTTCTTTTACCTTAAAACATTTCGTTAAACGTATATTGTAAATAAAATTAAAGGAGGTTATGGAAGAGCTCGACGCAATTACTTCCGAACAAGATATGCAAAGTACAATTACCATATTTCCCCCTGATAATGCTAATGGCGCATTTGCTGATGAAGATTCGGGGGAGAATTTCCATATTTCCATATTTCCACATTTTGATAATGCTAACCTATGGCTACCATGTAACCATAGTGCCTACAGATGTATGGTCCCACATATACCATGTTGCCACTATGGCGACATGTTTGTTAGTTACACTACTGTTCATTTTACGAACCAGTATAATTTCGCTGATAGTGCTTTATACGAAAGCGTAGAGGTGCTATGCTAACATTGTAAAATATTTTCAGAAAAATTTACACTTTTTTTGTCAATTTACACTTTTTCTACCGAATTCTACCATTCGCGTCAAAGCACTTCAATTTTGAGGCTTCACGCATGCGTACGTTCTAATTCATATATTTTTCAAAGTTGTTCTATGTTGATGGGTTGCGCCTCCGGAGCGAGCGAAGCGAACGCAGGGCCATGCTTGAAGTGATATATTAGAACGATCACTACGCTGCTGCCAAACGCGCAGAACCGAAAATTGCCTGCGCGTTTGGCAGCAGCGCAGTGTTATCGTTCTAATATATCAATTCACAAATGACCAATAAGACTAACCCAAATTAGCCCAAGGCAGGCCAAATTTAATAATAAAACAACTTTGAAAATATATGAATTAGCACGTACGCATGCGAGAAGCCTCAAAATCGATGTGCCTAGACGCGAATAGTAGAATTCGGTAGGAAAAGCATAAATTGTCAGAAAAAGTGTAAATTGACAGAAAAAGTGTAATTAACAGAAAAAGTGTAAATTGACAGAAAAAGTGTGGATTGACAGAATAAGTGTAAATTGACAGAAAAAGTGTAAATTGGCAGAAAAGAGTAAATTTTCCTGAAAATATTGTTCAATATTGGCATGGCAGCTCTACGCTTTCGTAGCTTTAGCCCTGGTATAGCAAAATTTTATGAGATGAGTGAATTTCTGATTGGGTCTCCCAAGATCACACTCGCTGATGTGGAAGGCGTAAGCGGTCGGCGGTAGCTGTGTGATTTTTAAATGTTCAGTTTTGTGGTTGCTCTGTTGGGGTGTAGTCTTTTGCTCCGGAAAATGAGTACTTCAAGCGATAGTGAGCCATTTCAGAACTCGGACTCTGAATACGTACCAGATACGGATGAGGAACAGTCTCTTCAGCATATCGGATTATTCTGATGAAGAAGACGTAATGATGGACGAGTTTTCTACGGTTACAGACTCATTTTCGGTATGATTATTTGAATTGTTTTTTGAATAATTTTTCTAAAATATTTCTTGTTTACAGGACACAAGGCAGTCTACGATTGTTCCCTTTACATGCAATTTTCAGGGGTGTTAATCTCCTGTAGATTTGGAATGCTTTCAAACGTTTGTGTCAAAGCGAATTGAGCAGGATATGTGCCAATGGACAAATGCATGAGCAGGTATGTCTTTAATCGAAAAAGGAACCCAAAAGGTGCATGGAATTTTTTGGAAGTATGTTACGATTGCTGATATGTACACGTTTATTGCTATGAATTTACAAATGTGCAATGTACGTTATCCCAAAATCGCGGATTATTGGAACCGAGATCTCCTCTTCGGTGCGCCACGTATCTTTTGCGGAGAAGTCATGAGCAGAGCAACATTTTTTTCTGTCCTGAAATCTTTGAGATTTAGTGATACGAATGTTTTTGTCCAAAGAAGGCCAATTACGCGATATGCGATGTTCTTTTCGTATATCAAGGACAACTGTATGAACTTTTTTGACCCGGGAGAAGCTATCGATATTGACGAATGTTTTGTGTTTTGTCTTGTATAAAGATAGGCTGCATTTTAAGCAGTTTATAAAAACAAAACGATCGCGTTTTGGCATGAAGTTATTTTGTGTTTGCCCGAGAGACCCTTCTTTACGGGGCTATACGTACAATGTCACGTTATATTTTGAGAAAGATGTATATGAAGTTGACCACATTCCCGGAGCAGAGAGTTGTCTAAACGAATAGTGGTGTTTTTAGCTCAGAACCGTTTAGAACAAGGAAAAGAACTAGTGATAACTGGTATATGTCACTAAGATTAGGAGAATTTTTACTAACTCAAAACACGTATGTTACTGATATTATTCGATCCAATAGAAGTGTTCCCAAGGAGCTAACTGAAGTACCTTTACAAACATTTCAGACATGTTTTGCAAAGAAGGGAGGCATGGATAATTAGGGATAAAGATAAATGAGACGCCTACTTATTAAGCACAAAACATTTAGATGGATTTGTTGAAAAATCCCGCTACAATGGTTGACAAACCATCAACTATTGATCATTATAATATGAATATGGGAGCGGTGGACGAGGTGGATCAGGATATAGAGCCTTACATATGTAAGAGAAAAAGCTGCAGATGATTAAAAAAAAATGGGATTTCATATCATACAACGAATGGTACTGAATTCTCGAGTGATGTATTGCCATACAAGTGAAAAGAATACTAACGTATTAGATTTTACTAAATTCCTAATTGATGAACTTCTATTTGACTATTCTGACGGCTACAAAAAATTTAAATAGCTTTGAAAACCTAATAAAAAAAGGCGAAACAGGTAAAGCACATTTTAGAATCAATTCCCAGGGAACCATCAGAAACCGTAGGGAAAGGGGAACACTTGCAAAATCTGTTATAGGGTCAATAAAAAAAGAATATTCACAAGTAATATCTGCAATCGTTACCCTGGGGCTCCAATTTGCTTATGTTCTACAGAACACTTTGATCAATCATGCAATTACTAAATCACCTTTACCAAAAGTGCTTTTGTTCATTTGTTTTTTTTTCTTTGTTTTTTGTTGCTTTGTATTTTTTTAAATTCTGACGATAATTATAGCATCTGTTGCGTATATAAGAGTTCTTGTTCTGTTTAAAGTTTGTGTATTTGTTTTTTATTATTAAAAAAAAAAATATTTGTTATATTTTTAAATTTAAACGCAATTAAGTTTCTATGACTTATATGTGTTCTTGTTCTGTTTAAAGTTGACAATTTTCCTGGAAGTCAATTGAGGATTAAAGCAGATATGAATTATGAAGATGCAAGAGATCTACCTCATCAAGTCGATCATTTGGAGGCCTCATGAGACGAAGAAGGCAGTTTATTTATATCACACTTCGTTCCGTTAAAAAAAACTTAAAACGTTAAATCGGGCTTTAGGGCAAGACTTATTATAGCCAGCTGTAACCTGGAGTCAACCATGTCAGATGAATCCGGTCCAACTCTTTGGCTTATTTTTGAATGGCACTGTTTTTGCCGATGTTGGCCGTTTTAGCAATTTATGCATCTCAACAAAATAATCGCATGGGAGATATATCCGAATTCGAAATATGGTGCTTTTTAGGTGTATTTATACTTAGCGGATACAATCAATCGCCTCGAAAGCATGCGCATTGGGAAAATTAAAGTGACATAAAAAATTAGATGCTACGAAACACAATATCCACAGACCGCTTTAGATTCATCCTGCAGAATATTCATTGTTGCGACAACAATAACTGGTCTAAATAACACGTTCCTAGAATATTCTCCTATTGAAGTGGACCACAGTATGGACGAGTCAATGTTTTCTAGGTAGGCATGGATCTAAACAATTTATTAGGGGAGAGCCAATAAGGTGGGGATAAAAAATTAGGATGGGCACTATACCCGACTTGGTTATGAGACCTACCAATGATCGTCTTCGATGATTCCACAAAAATATTAAACTTTGGATTTGGGTTCCAGCGTTGCATTATTGACTTTTTCCGATAAATTACCAAAAGATTTAATTTATATATTTTTTTATGCCTTAGTCTCTACTTTACCAACTTGGACCTAGAGAACTTAGAGGAACCGGAACCTTAAGAGAAAACCGAATCACTGGCAGTGTAATGACCCAATCAGGTGAACACAAAAACAAAATAGGACATTTCTACTTCACGTTTTCGTAACCGAAACTGATTTATTGGATGCTTTTCTTCTTTATCACAAATGCCAAATATTAAATTAAACACGCTTATTGGGGCCGTTTTTCTTTAATACTGTTTATAACCGCAATAGAGTCTATTCTGGTTGTTTCAGTGCATTTATCCGCTGATCTTATTGTGCTATTGTGCTTGCTTTGCTGATATGCGTGCTGGTTAAATTAATGCCTATATCATATGGTAAATTCTCGATAGTAAAATACTCAGTGTGTAAACCAAAGTAAAATGAATCCTCGAACGCCAAGCTCTTGAACTCTATCAGATAAATAACCCTGAAAGTTAGCGGTTTCTAAATTGAAATTGCACTTTATATAGACCGCGATGGAGTAAATAAATCAATGTTGGTTTTGGAGGCTTTCCCTTTGCCGACATAAAAAATCGGAACATGAGATTTTGGATTTAAAATAGAGTAGGATTTAGGTTTGGGAAATGGATTAAGTTCTACTTTTGGCTTACCCAGACATACTACAGAGTAAAAAATTGAACGGTAGTTTTTCGGTAAAAACTTTGTGCGACTATGTTACAAACTAAATGTACCGAAAAATATTGATTTTTCATATAATTCTGTAAAAGTACATTGAAAATGAGGAAAATTACACTGGAATATTTGTATTAATATCGTAAAAAGGGAAAATTTGTATGGTATTTTTACAGTGCATCCGAAAATTAACACAATAAAATTTACACAAAGGTAATGTGATGGAGAATTTCAGTTAATACACTGGAAACTAGAAAATGTACAGTGGAATATTTGTATGTAAAATGTCCAGAATATGGTAAATCTGTATTCGCTATGTGCATTACACGACGCGACATCTGGTGGTACAAAATGTGGCGAATTTCTTAGAAACGCGTCAAGTACATCGGAAACGATTTAAAATTCAAGAAAAATTGTTCATTTTAGTGCAATATAATTAGTTCTGCAGATAATACATTGTCATATGAGAATATTTATTGTATTCAGCATAATACTAAAACTTTGTAGGTTATGAAAGCGGAAACATGAGGATATCATAATAATACAAATAGCATTGAGAAATTGATACGATTAAAAATTCGTTTCATGAAGTTTTACTGAAATTACTTTAGAATGAATGAAGACGATTTAGAATAATTTATTTTTTCAATCTGGAAATTGATAGACAAACTGAAATTAAGTTATTAAATATATTTTTCGGGATTATTAGTGCTGTCCATTGCACTAATCATAAGAACCGGCTTCGAAAATATATCACACAAGTTATGATACTTACCGTTGTTGGTTCTGGTGTCATATGAGCACCGTCGATTTTGAAGCATTTTTTGGGTTCTATGGAAAGATTACATCAAATGGGACACATTAACGCAAAAAAAAAATGCGGATGAAGCACATTTTCCCAAAATAAATTGAAAATAAAAATTAAAATTTAACATACATTTTTTCCTAATAAACACAATTCCAGTACACTTTGTCCTAAGGTATGATCGCAGAAGGTTAACAATATCATAATATAAAGCTTCTTTTCATACAAATTGCAAATAAAACTGTTTTTTGCACTTTAAAACCATAATATAATATTTATGAGATAAACGTCAACATGACTATTTCATTTCTTAAAACATTATTATATAGGTTGGCTTAGCACGGCTCAGCTGGCTGTTGTATGGGTAGATGTTGCCAAGTGTAATTTCTATTTGGTTCTAAAATATAACAGCCTCGTGTTGAATATGTTTCAAAAGTACTGTGGGACGAAAACTTCTTATAAATAATGATTCTTAATGGCTTTGTTTAATAAAATATCAATAATTCGAATATATGATTTACTAGAACTAGATGTTACGCTAGAAGAGGATCACTTTTAATAATAAGTCATATGAACTAATTCATTTAGTTTATTAAAATAGATACAAATTTAAAACATCATTTGGATTAGTTTAAGAGAGTATCACGCGTAATGCGTTTATTTTGTTACTTTGAACTAATTTTGATTTTGTGATGGGAAGCGCGTAGCGCGCTCGACTCTATGCGCTTCTTTGGCTAATTAAAGTTAGTTTCGATTATTTTTGCTTAATCTGGAATACGTTAATTAGTGTTAGTTTTGGTTAGTTTAGGTTAGTATGGGTTAGTTTTGGTTAGTCTGGGTTGTTTTAGCCTAGTTTACGATAGCGAAGAGAAAAGGTCGCATAGCGCGCTATTCTTTTCATTTTGGTTAATTAGGGTTAGTTTGAGTTAGTTTTGGTTAGTCTGGGTTAGCTTGCGTTAGTTTCGGTTAGTTCGGGTTAGTTTTGGTTAGTATGGGTTAGTTTTGGTTAGTCTGGATTGGTTTTGCTTAGTTTGGAATATACTTTGGTTGCATAGCGTTAGTCTGGGTTTGTTTTGGTTAGTATGTATAGCGCACTTGTCTTTTTACTTTGGTTAATTAGTTTGGGTTAGATAGTTTTGGTTAGTATGAGTTTCTTTTGGTTAGTCTGAGTTAGCTTGGGTTAGATTTCGTTGGTTTGGGTTAGTTTTTGTTGGTTTGGGTTAGTTTTGGTTAGTATGGGTTAGTTTTGGTTAGGCTCGGTTGGTTTTGCTTAGATTGGAATAGCGAAGAGACAAGCGCGCTACGGGCGCTTGTCTCTTTACTTTGGTTAATTATGGTTAGCCTGGGTTAGTTTTGGTTAGTTTGTATTAATCTGGGTTGGTTTTGGTTAGTTTGGAATAGTGCTGGCTAATTTGGGTAAGTGTTGGTTATTTTGGGTTAGCTGTGGATGATTTACTGACAAGCGTGCGAAGCGCGCTTGTCTTTTAAAATGATTTCATTTTATGACAAATATACTTGATCTAAGGCATTTACTGGGTAATGAACAAATTGAGTCGACAGTGTACCGTAAGTAAGCTTTTATTACTTATATATATACATGTATGACTAAACAGCCAGGGTTAGTTTTCCTTAGTATGGGTTACTTTTAGTCAATCTGGGTTAGTTTGGGTTAGTCTACGTTAGTCTGGACTAGTTTTGGTTAGCTTGGGTTACTATGCATTATTCTGAATTAGGTTTGGTTAGTTTGGGTTAGTTAACAGACAAATGGGAGCTTATTTGGTTAGTCTGAGGCATATAAGGAACAAGCGCGCGGTGTGCGCTTGTTTAGTTACTTGCACAAGTTGTTATTCTACTTTATAAAACATGCTCCTTGCCTTGGCTTACTTGAAAATTAAGAAGGTTAGCCAAGTCTGACAACATTGCAAATAAATTGTCATCATTTCGCATTTAAATGTCACTAAACAGCCTCATTTCGGAATTCCTTTTTTAATTTTTGGCGTCAAAAGTGCTTCATCTGCAAATTTTTTTGCATTAACATGTTCCATTTGATGTAATCTTTCCATTGAACCCAAAAAAATCTTTAAAATCGACAGTGCTTATATGACACCAGACCCTTTTCGATGTATTCCACGTGTATATTTGTATAGTAGCTGAATAAAGTTCCAAATTTCTCCTACTCGCGCGCACGATCGTTCGTCATTTCTCCCACTACCCTAACTCACAGAGCGAATAGTATTTGTACTGCGCATCCGAAAATTAACATAATCAAAGTTCAGGTAAAGTGATGGAGAATTTAAATTGGTAGTACACTTGAAAATTAGGAAAATTACAGTGGAATATTAAAATTGCATAGAAAACAATTTTTTAAATATTAAATTTTATTCTTGATAAAACTTGGTGCTTAATACAAAATCTCTTAATAAATCTTCAAATTGACTGATTTTTTTCTTAACAAGACTGCAAATAAAAAAAATTAAAACGACTCAAGAGTAAACTGTACTAATATTATATACCCTTAACTTTCAAAATATGAAAATATTTTATCAAGAAAAGTTTTTAAGAATCTTATTATAGGAATAAAATTTGAAGTTAAAATTAAAAACATATACAAAATAATATTTTCTATTTTTTTTGTAAATTATACGACCCTCGTGTTTTCAACAATATAAAAAACTATTGTATACATAGCGTTTAGTGATATTCACTAAGTATAAGTGTGCAACAAATAAAACACTTTTTTATTATTGATTTCCTCGAACATTTTCCTCTTGATACAAGTTGGCGCGTGAAGTAAAACTAATTTCACCATTATCAGATTTTAATTGAAATGTACATGAAGATCAAAAAGGAAGAAAATGTGAAAATTCAAAATTGAAAATACTGAAATCAAAATTTTTGTAGCGGCAGTTTTAAAGAGCATAAAAATAAAGGCAGGAATGTTTAGTAACATTTTTCTATACAAGGTATGGCTACTGAGAAAATTAGACTTAAAAATCGGACATTTTCGCTACAAATTAGGAAAATAGAATTTTACCGAAAATTTTTGGACATCCGGAGGGTGGGAGTATAATTCCCCTCACCCCACTACCTGTCAGGTTTTCGATCCGAGGTCACGTTGCAGATATCGACAAAAAACGGTTTTTCCCCGAAATCCCCCTTAAGTTAGAGCCTCGAGCCCTCCATATGGTCAAAGGTAGACCCCCATGAGGCGCAACTACCATAAACATTCCGACCCCGTAGCTCTTCCTGTTCTCCCGAACGGGTGGGGGTCCCGAACATTTCAGCCCTCTAACTATACTAGAACATGCTTGATTAAAGTGTTTCACTTTGATTTCCATTTCATTTGATTTTCATTTTATCGGACTTACCCTCGCTAAAGAAGTTTCACTTCAAAATTGTTTCACATTTGGAAATACATATATCGTCCCAATATTTTAATGCGTCAGGGACATTTTTTGTTCAACAAACTCTTGTAGCCAGTATTTTTTTCAAATTTGATATTCGCCTAACAAAATATTTAATAAAATTTTCTCTTCAACAATAATAAACCTAAAAGCTTTTTCTTCTTCTCGCCTCTCAAAATCTGAATCCCACTGCCTCTGCAACACGCTTTAGGGGGCCGGAGTGTCCCCAAGTCAAGATGGCATACGCTTCCGTGGACTGAAAAATTGCATGATATACCTGAAGCAGTGAGCCCTCCAGAAGTATCTGAGCTAAATTTCTTTAAAGAAATATACCATTAGTAAGACGTTGAACCATTTGGCCCACATTAAGTTAAACCTACTGCAAATGATGAGTGATGATTACGATCATTTATACTATAATTTATTTACTAAAACAAAATCCTGCTTTTAAAAATTGACTTAGAATCATATTTAATTTTTCACCAGGAAAGTGATACAGTCGTTCCGATTTTTTTGTGTTGCGGGCCTCCTTCGTGGTGTGGCCCCATAGACGGCCTGGATAATCCATGCTTAAATCCGACTCTGCCATAAGTCATTAGATACATTTCATAATTTATTTATATACAATACTACATTTCATATTACTGATATGACTTAAAAAACGAAATTCGGATTAAGATTTTTCTAAATAATAAATCAAAGAAGATAATAATTTCATTAAAACTGCAGTGTTATACTTAGTAGTTAACTGGTTGTAAGCAAGTCGATTAAAATTAAACATTTCAAAGGCCAAGGGTACGAATTTAACGCAAAAAACGCTATATAACTTTAAATATTATGACACGGAAATAAATTCAAAAATAAAGCTGTTCAAGTAATTACTACCGCGACAATCTAGTTTTAAAATTGGCAACTGCCAATTAATTGAATCGAATAATTTCTCACCAAATTTAAAAACGCTTTTTTTAATGCCTGCAATTATATGCACTATATTAATAGCTCCACGTTGAGAAACCTTTGACAAATTAATAGCTATTGCAAATTGTAGCAATGTAATGTGATATGTAATATGTGTAATTGATTTTTTTAGCGAAAGGCCCTTTCTAAACACAGGGTTTTGACCGGGGACTGCTGTGGACTCAGGGCTAGTTGCAGTGGTTCTCTTTCCTTGCGGCCTGTAAATAAACAGAAGATTGTACCTATTATTAACATTAACATTATTGCAACAAAACATCAGCCGTTCTGAATAAAATGCCATGTAATTTATTGAAATAAATTTCTTGCTTTAGATCTAAATCTCCATGTCACATAATTCATCCATCCTCCTTTCTTGAAAGATAATTCCCTATTAAACAAAGTAAAGTCAACCCTATTCAGAAAAGAGTTTATTGCTAACTATAGACCTCCAGCTGTGCCCTCGGCATTCTTTAAAGTACGCTGCCAGATTCTCGAACTGATCCAAAGAAAATTTAAAGATATTCATATTTGAAAAAGATATTTTGACGGCATATCCATTGGCTATACTATGCTTATGTGTAAAAACCTGCAGAATGTTTTTGGATTAAAGTAATGGATTAAAACATGGAGTGAAATGTTTTTTGGAGAAGTTTGAGATTACTTATGGACTGCCACTATGAATTTATGAATATTGTAAGATACTTGTGTTTTAGCTTCAGCCTCCTATCATTACAGTCATTTGGGGTTATTTTTTTACAGTACATACTTATTAATAGAATTTGTGGAAACGCCAGGTATGGCAGGTATTAACATATGAAAATTATATCATTTTTCACAACAAAAAAATGGTATACTGGTAATACTAAAAAATTTATTTTAAAATAACGATAAGAAATCTACATAATAACTGAAACTAGAACAATAAAAAGTAATCCTGATACCAGGTTGGTCCACCTCTTGCACGTAGAACAGCCTCACATCTTCTTTGCATATTAGTGAGGTTGTTACCTATAATCTGTTAATCACCCAGAAGACATTCTTCAGCAATTGCTACTGCGAGTTTATTCAAAGAGGTTGGCCTCAAAACAACTCGTTTTGCTGTCCTTTAGAGCTTCCCATACATTCTCCATGGGATCAAGATCAGGCGAGCACGATGGCCAACTCATTCTTACGCTATATTTTACTGCAAAAAAGTGAGTTACCACATTCGCACGATGGAGTCTTGCGTTATGATCCATGTAAATTAATTCAATGGTAAAATAATCGTTCAGTATTAATCGTCTGATTCGCAAACACAATCAGCTCCGTTCTCCTCTCTCCATATATTCTACCCCAAACAGTAACAGAACCTTCTCCTTATGGCTCCTCTGCCATACAATGTTCTAAATATCGCTTACCTACTTCCCTCCTAACCATGACTCGTCCATCAGATCTTCACAGCGTAAGCCTAGATTCGTCCGTAAATATCACCTTACCCCATCCCCTTCTTTATTCCAGCCCGAATGTTCATTAATAAATTATCTTCTTGCTCTTTCTTGATTTTAGATTTGAATCACGCATCCTTTTCTAATTGTTTTACCAGATACTGAATTTGTTCTTGCTGTTGAGTCTTTCTGCGGTGCTTGGGTTCTCTGACACTTTTCTGCCAATCATAGTATTTTTTTTTCACGGTACTCTTGTTCGTTTCATTCCATCATTAGGATTGCATACATCTCTTCTTAGAAGCCCGTAGTTTATCTTCCCATCGGATAATGGGATACCAGATACATACTGAATTTGTAATTTGTAATGTCCTGAAAGATGAGGAATAAAACTGTTTTCCATTTGTAGCAAAAATTTTGACCACCCTATATATAAATAAAAATAACATTAAAGAACATCTTAGAATAGCAGCAATAAAATAATTACTATAATCATAGAAAAATATGGCTAACATAACGATCAGGTTAATCTAAACAAACTTAAAATACGAACCGAAACTTGTTGCAACAATCTAAAACTTAGAAATAGAAACGTTTGAATTCACTTGCTCCAATTATTATATTTAATTTCTTTACAATGTTTAATTGAAAAATAACATTTTTAAATATTGACAAGAAAAATTAAAATGGTAAATATAAAAATATAGGGTTACAAAGCTAAGCAGAATATGTCCGGTGAGATAATATTGTTTAGGTACAAATATATCCTAAAACCCGAAAAAAAAACTTTCAAACACTTACAAGCTAGGTACATTGATTTTTTTTAGAAAAGAGGCTTCTTAATTTCCATATTAAAAAAATTCACTCTTGATAAAAGTTTTTGCTCAAAGAAATACCCTCTGAAGTTACGAATTTGTGAGTGTTATGTGCAAACATGGAATTACAAAAGATAGAAATTTCAACTTTATGATTGGTTTGATTTGCAGTTGCTAAGAAAGGTACTAATATACTACTGTCTGTCCTAGGACTTCTCTTTTAGCACAAAAACACAATCGATCACACTTCATGATCTATAAATAATAATAAAGATGTAGGTGTAGGTAGCTAGGTAACTATACCTGCTATAGGAAATAGTTATTTGTTTTACTAGGCAGCAAAGTAGTAGATTGACTGCCGCGGCTGATAGTTCAGGAATTCAGCTAAGGCAGTCAATCTACTTTGCTGCCAAGTTGAACATATAATTTGTTCACCGATTGTTTTTAATGATATATGTATATTGTATATTTGCAAATTGTTACAATTCCCACAATCTTTTTATTTTTCCTGCAGTGATAAATTAAAACAAAATTTGATAGAAATCGCAATTGTTGGAACGGTTGGTTGCTATAGAAATGTATATGTCCATAATAATTATAGTTTGACAACTTATGTCAAACGTTTTATTCCCATCGAGACTAATCATTTTGCTGCATAGGCAGGAAAGTACTTACTTTGCTGCCAATGCGGGAAAAGTAATACTTTGCTGATTGATATGTGTCTGCAAAATTAATATTTGCTGCCAATCGGAAAAAAATAATTTTATTGCGAACAGGCGGGACGTGACCTTCGACACTTTGGCTTGTGGGATGACTCTGATGGGGTCAGTTTATGATGGGACGGATTAATTCCAGTTTTATGAATGGAATTTTTCCAACATATTAGAAAATTACTACCCAATTTAGAAAACTTACTTATTTCTTTTGAACATATTCAGTAAATTCTTAAAAATGCAATGGAAATAACGTCTAAGAAAATTTACCTTGTTTCGGTAAAATATTTCTGAAATATTACGGTAATTGGTTAAAAACCCATTTCTAAACGTGACTTTACTACAATTGCGTATTTTTTCGGTAAATTGGTATGAAAAGTTCGTTAAAACTAATGGAGAAGTTAGAATTTGCCAAGAAATTTTACCCCTTTTTTGGGTGGGGCGAATTCCAGTAGAATGAATGGAATTTTCCCAACATATTTGAAAATTACTACCCAATTTAGGAAACTTACTTATTTAATTCAAACATATTCAGTAAATGGTAAAAATACACTGGAAATAAACAACGTCTAGGAAAATTTACATTGTTTCGGTAAAATACTTCTTTAACATTACAGAAAGTGGTTAAAACCCATTTCTAAATGTGACTTTACTACAAAAGTAAATTTATTCGGTAAATTCGTATGAAAAGATTGTTAAAACTAATGGAGAAGTTAGAATTTACCAAGAAATTTTACCCCCATTTTTTGCAGTGAAAGGTACCAAAATTATATGACATACAAAGCCTACAAATTTCGGTCAAACATAAGTTAATCATATATGTGATATTTTCCACCGCTGAGTTTTTCGACGAGAAAATTAAATAGAGGCAGAAATATTGTAATAATTATAGGATTACAGGTTCGTTACATTAAATATGGAAGACCGGGGGTGGATGAATAAATTAAATTTCTGATTTAATTGCAATTTACTAACAACGGTTGTTGTAAAAAATATTGCCATATCAAAGATGACTAGGCCATGACTAGTTTTGGTGAGTCTGGTTTAGTTTCAATTAGTTTTGGATAGTGTCCATTAGTTTGGAGGAGCCTAATATAAAGCGTGCGAAGCACGTTTAAAATAATTTGATTAAATAAGATTGTATTTAAAATAAAAAATCCGTGTTGAGGACTGTAAAATCTATATATGTATATATGTTATATTTCAGTTAAACGAAATTTTTCTAAGTTCAGCTAAAATAATAAACTTAAGGATTGTTTCTCCAATTACACAAAAACACTGTATTGCATGTTTTTCTGCGGTAACTTTCGATAAGAAGGATATTTCTATTATCCACTCTTTATGGATTGGTTAATAAGTGTAAATGGCCCTAAGTTTAATCTTCATTACAATGAATTATTTAGTATTCCCAGCAGATGCACCCAAACCGCTCCTAAGATTATCCACTATATAGAATGACAAACTGTGCTAACTTATGCGACAATCTAATTCATATTTTCTTTGTGGCTCCTATGATAATATAGGGCATTATGAGATTCGCATTTAAATTCCCTTACGTTATGTTGTGTATTTTTCAAAGCTATACATAATTATTATTTTAAATTTACAATAATAATTTACTTATGTATATCGTGTTTTAATACATTGCAGTTTTGCGATACTATTTTGGCTTTTCTACCAATTTGTATCACGTATGTTCACTAAATAGAACACATAAATAAAATCATAAATCGCCTAAGCTCCAATCAATTTTCTTTGTTTGTCTATCACACACAAAAAAAAATTAGTAACATGACCTAAAATTATAGTACTAGTATCTACAATAAGTGATATAAATTTAGGGCGGGATACCACAGTTATTGAAATTATGGTCATCCTAATGTTTATTTTACTTAGCACCACAAAACTGCCATAATATTGTTAATAATTTTATTGGCTAATTCTAAAATATTGTGGAAGCTGCAAATTGCAATGTATCGTATGATCTACGAGTACTTATCGTGCCCACATTTTAATTTGATGCAGTTAACGAATGAGAAAAAACTAGACAAATTCCTTGGGATAGTTTGGGAGTTTTTATCTGTTTATTTTTTATATATATTAGGTGAATTTGTTTTCTCTGCTTCACGCATCTCTTTCTTATTTTAATTTAAACACCCTGGATATTATAATTTTTTCTGAGAAATCTTGGAATTTCCTGATATTTTTTATGGTAAAAAATATCATCACTACAAGTAAATATTGCAAAATTAAAAATTCAGACTTAGAATTTACACGGTCCTCTGCATGCTTAGGACTTTATAGCTCCGTTATTCTTCACCCTAGAAAAAAATTATTGTAAGTATCTAAATCAGAAGATCCCTCAGATGAATTTAAGGTATACAGAGTGACCGAGATAACCCTAAAACTGGAAATATCTCTATTATTTTTGAAGTTGAAGAAAGATATTCCTAACAAAATTTGTTTAATTTCATCTGCTACTGTACATGCTTTTATTTTGATGTGTAAATGGTATTTCAAAAAAGCAAAGCACATACCAAGTTTGTTTTTTAAATGTAATATTAAAATCTGTATATTTTTTGTATTATATATATTGTATCAAAATATAATGGTTTTCGGAATATTGAAGGATTTAGAATTAAAAAACAATACGATTTTTTTATATATTTATATAATTGCTTATCTATATCTGCTGCTACCTGGAAATTAGGGTTTATATTTCAAATATCATGACATTAATGACTGAAATCTGATTTAATGAGTGTAGCATTTTCAAATTTTGGCATAAACAAATGCTACAGCTTTGCTTAGTTTATATTTATTTTTATTTGCAAACATAATTTAGTTTGGATTATTCCAATATATGTACAGTATATAAAGTACATTACCTTGTTTTATCTTGAAAGTTATTGAATATACTTTCTATATTTATATTTATGTCTCAATATGATGTACTAGATACTTATGATAAGACAATAACATCAAGTTTGATTTTTGTCCCTTTCAGAGTAGTAGGTGTTCGAATGTTCGAAACATTCGGAAACATCTCTCAATGGTTCTGGTTTTGCAGTTCAATTTGCTAGCTCTTGTCTTCCAGGATTTTACTGTTTGAGTTCTATTTTAATTACCCCGGAAAACGGTAAAAGTTGATAAAAACTTAACAATTTGTTCGGCACAAATGTAACATTCAGTTCGTTTATTATTTCAAGCCAATTCGTTGCAATACCTACCTCAAACCATTTGAAAATCATAAGAGTCATCTGATGTATATTGTAATACATTAATTTATCTAATTATGTTTCGGTGTATTATTTGTTTTTGCTTTCTTCATCTTTGAAAGCGATTTCGTGTTTTCATTTATTAAGGTTAAGTCTGGCATATATGGTTTTGGCAGTTAGAAAGGTTCAATCGAATCGACGTTCCCAGGTAACGGTTCCCTTTAAGGCATATTTACTTGATGCTTGATGCGAATATGGTTTAGAGAATAGGTTCGATTAACCGAGCTATGACGTAAGGTGCTCCATCAGGCACTTGGGTTCGTTATTTCAACTAAGTTAGGTTGGCAACAATGTTTCGATGGTGACGGTGTTGAAATTCGTGAGAGATCCGGGCTTTCCTTTTTATGCCGGCAACCGGACGGGTCAAGAGGCCCGCATCCTTTGTGGTGCCTTTTTGTTTTAGGGGTCTCATGAACTAGTTCAAATAATAAGGGTCATTATTTTATGATATTTTTGTTACGTTTATGTATTTCGACCCTAACCAGTGCCATAGCGGCTATCTATAAAAGTTCTTGTTGAGTTACAAGAATCCTACCCCCACGTGAAGAATTCCTGTTGCTGTTGCTCTCATATGGCCGATCCTTATAATTGACTGTTATTAATTTTTAAGAAGTCTAGAATAGACACTATTTGTTTTGTTCCACTGGCTATTACCAGACAATGAACCCTATATATAGTTCTATTATAGGTAAGATGAAAAACTAGTTGGGTTATGAGCAATCTTTTCAATGTTAGATATTTATTTTTTGTTAAGACAATCAACTGATTTTTGGGTCTTCTTCACGTGTACCGCTCTAGCACACGTATATCGCCTTGCCCTAATTGCAATATCTATTTTAGTGTGTTTTGGGTTGAAAATATTAATTGCGTGTTATGCCCTTGTTGCTTATTAGCCGCTGGAGGTAGTGTACCAAGTTTGGAAAAGTCAGGTTATGATTTGAAGTGCTACGATACCACGATTTTAAAATTGGGCGCCAGTTAAACTATTAAACGACAAAAAAAAAGTATAATAAACGAATTTTTTCGAATTATAAGAGGAAGTTTTAATCATGATCCAATTTATTTCAATCAAATTGAATCGATGAGGCGATTTTTACCACTGCCGGTATTTATGATAAGAAAAACTGTCATATTTGGCCCGATGGAAATCCCCAAGCCGTTGAGCCAATTGCTTTTCAAGCACGTTCATCAATACAAGTTTGATACGGCATTTTGGGGCATAAGATCTTAGTTCCGGTTTGTATCCGTGGCACCTCAAATAGATTGAGATATATAGATTTTTGGAAAATGAAATTGAACACTTTATCGATGAACTACCACTTCAAACCCGTCAAAATATAATTTGGCAGTAAATCGAAGCACCTCCCCATAATACTCTGGCAGTAAGAGATATCAAGTGTGGATGAATACATAGATATGGAAAAATCAACTGGCCCGTGAATTCCCCTGATCTAACGTTCATACCTTCCTTTGGGGCTATTTGAAAAATACAATCTATGGAGAAATTAGTACCGACATTGAATAAATTCAGCGAAAAATTGTTGAAGAAATAAGAAATTTAAATGAAAAAGGAAGCGAAACAATTATTCAGAAGGTCTATCCAAGAAATTTTTCCATGCCGTTTCAAACGAGCAAGCAATGAAAATATGGATATTTGATCGGTAAGACATACTACAAAATTTTTAACACATAAACCAAGCCTTATTTCAACCGATTTTGGAAAATTTATGTATCATCAGGATGGTACAAGAATAGGAATCAGCGAAAATCTTAAGCAACCGAAAATTTCGGTTGAAAAAATTGAATTGGACATCAGCAATAAAAAAAATCATCATTCATTCGCATTGCTCAAGTGTAATGTAAAATTTGGTCAAAGCTGGTGTTAATGAACAGAGGCTAATTACTGGACATTTCTGATTAAGTTCTATAAACCAATGACAACAATGATCATCACTCAAATCTTGTAACAAACCTTCGAGAAATATTCTCAACCACGCTCCCAAAATCAACAACTCATTTGCAATGAGTTTTGGAAACATTTGCAAGGCAATCTACAGTCGTGCTCAACATCTAAAGAAAAAAACTGCACAATATACAGTAATTGTGTTTTTAATATCTATTCTTATTAAAAGTGTTTGTTTCTTAATATAATATGGTTTGTTCTTCTATTGCATGTTTTAATAAGTTTCTAATATGTTTTGATTGACATTTTTTTATTTATGAAATTGTCTTACCATATACCATGCGTGCCCAGATTTTAAGCCACATATTTTTTGCTTGGTCTCTTATGAGACAGGTTGAGGTAAATTACCAGAAATCAAATATGTTTGATTTCAGGCAATTTACCGCAACCTGTTTTCCAAAATCATAAGAGCGAAACAGGTTTCGTCAAAATTTCCGAAATCAAGTAGTCAATACCAAGCGAAAAAATAATTCGGTTGAATCTCAGCACTATTGGTATTACTAGTGATTAAATGTTCAACTTATTCATCCATATTTTTGTATGGTTTAACTATTAATAAACGAATTTAAGTATTTCTGTGTGAAAAATACAAAGCTTAAGTTTGTAAAAAGAGGTTAAGTTGGACAAGCACTATTATAGGTGATGGTGTCAATGTTTATCCCAAAATGAATTAATATTTAATAAAGCATTGATCCACGCTCAATATAAAAAAAAATATATGTTTCAACAATAATTAATTATTAATATCAGCTAATACAGGGCTTTTTCTTCAAAAATTCTAAAATGAATAGTATTTCAATGTCAGAATCAAATATTGCATAATAATTTAAACTCAATTTGCTATTAACTCTCCATTTCTACATGTCAGCGTTTATCCCAAGCTGCATTACTATAGAATAAATCATTAATCCACACTCCAACCTAAAAAATATATTATTAAAATAAGTAGTCATTATTATCATATTTATCGTATATGAAATTATTTTTAGCAAACAAGATGACAAACATTTTCTCTTAAAGCTAGGGAGACACTAAAATAATATTCGTGGGATTATGTAATATGTACGCCGTATAATGCGGTCTGTGTGACACAAATGCAGATGCATCCCGAGAGTCTATGCTAGACGGTATACAGACAGATAAAGAGTTATACATTTTATCCAGACTGTCGCATTTAAGACAATGCTTCATGATTTCTAGGCTATTCTGAAAATAATATATATTAAGCTTGATGTTTATAGAAATTTCAACTTGAAACTTTGTTTTGTAAGTGGTAGTTGGAATGAAATAAGCAGCTTCATCCTTTACTTGCCTTACCGTACCGAAAGTTATTATTTATTTAGCCAGGAGTATGAATTAAACAAATATCATAAATATAAGTAAACCCAAAACTATTTAAGGACATCTTATAATATCTAAGAAACACAAACAATAAGAAAGGAACTAGAGAACAACATAGAACGAGTTGTGTCAAATATCTATTTCCCAATAATAAAATATACTGATATAAGGGGAGAAATTAATTTTAAATTTTGCAACAATTTAAAACTATAGCCAGTAAAAAACTAAAAATCTGCTATGTATTTGAAAATGATGAATCATTTAATTTTTTAGCCGTTAGGTGGTTGCTATGCTGGTGAATGAAGGTGAATTAAATTATATTAGATGAAGCTTTTGGTTCAAGATAAAATGAAAACCGATTATAATATTGCCAACGAAAATGTGTAGAGGCGGTTGAATCTAAATGCTTTTTTCGATGTAAGGAGTAAGTTAGAGATGTCATTACCAAAACAACAAACAATCTAAAAACAAATCATCTATAAATATTTCTTCTTAATAGCAACCAATCAAGTGAACGAGGGAGGTGAGCAAGGAGGAATATAACGAGCAGATTAAGAACAACCTTCTCAACTGTCCTAACGAATCAAGATGTCAGTTGTCAAGGCTGTCAATCAGAGTTTCTCAAAGTCGTCAACATTCTTGCCGAAATGTTTGTATAAGACTCTAGCTTAGATCCTCAAGGAAAGACTCCCCCAACTATCCCGAGAGTGAATGCCTCAATGCCAGGTCTGGTATTTCGTCAACGCGAAGTGAAATGAATACTCAAAATAATAAGACACTAACAAGGCCACAGGACCGGATGGCGATCTCGCAATGGTGCTTAAGAAACGGTTTTTCGGGTTTTATGTTTTTTTTTCTTGCATTTTACAATACAAAAATACAGTTGCAAACAGAATTAAAATAAAAACATTTATTTGTAGCACCAAAATTGTGATAAAACAAAAAATAAATAAACTTTGACCAAAAGAAGAGCTCTTACAAAAACAGCAGAAACTAGATTTGAGTTTCAAATTTTGAACAGAACAAAAACTCTTATAAAAGTCATCGAAACTTAATTGCATTTAGAATTTAAGAAAATGCAAACAAAAAATAAACCAATAAACAAACAAACAAATTAACAAACTTTGAACAGAACAAGAACTCTTATAAACGCAAAAAAAAACACTAAATTCGTATTCAGAATTTAAAAATATACAAATAAGTAGACAAACAAAAAATAAAATATGAAACAAATGGACAGAAACAGTTTTCGTAAAGAGACATTGATTAAGTACTGTGGTACTGAGCAAAGTTTATTGACTCCATAACAAGTTTTGCAAGTTCCCCTTTTATTACGGTTTCCTGATAGATCCCTGGGAACTGGTTCTAAAAATGCTTTATCTGATTCCCCTCTTTTTTAAAAGGTTTTTTCATAGCTATTTTTTAATTTCAGAGTACATAAAATATCGCACAGCGACCGCTTAACTCCTAGGCGTTTCTCACCAGCGAGCGTGACCTTGGGAGGACCAATCATAAATTGACTCTTCCCATAAAATTTTGCTATACCAGGGCTAAAACACTATCAACGAAATTATACTGGCCCGTAAAATCAACAGTAGTTCAACCAACAAACATGTGGCCATAGTGGCAACATGGTATGTGCGGGAGCATACATCTGTAGCCACTATGGCTACATGGTAGCGAAGGGGTTAAAATCAATGCCGGAGTTCCTCAAGGGTGTATATTATCTGCCACACTGTTCCTGCTCTATATTGACGATCTCTTAAACAAAACAAACACTTCTATTTACAGCTCTGCAGACGACTGCACTCTTATATCATCATTCATGTCGTGGACTCCAATGATCGCTGCTTGTTCCCAACGCGGCGCGCGGGAGAGAAAATCAGATTGCTGTCATCAGTGAGGATATAAACGCCATCGCGGAATGGGGTGAGGAAAACAATGTCCAATTGAACACAAGAAAGACTCAGCTGTTTTATTTTAACAAACACTGCAGGACCTGACATATCAATGACGGGACAAACATTGACTCTGGCCTGATCCATGAGCTTGCTAGGCATCAACGTAGAAAACAACATACCTTGGCGTAATCACCTCACCAAAATCGCCAAGGCAGCAGCACGAAAGCTAGGAGCACTCTATAGAGCAAACAAGTTGTATACACCTTATCAGCTCTTACTGCTCTATAAGACCCAGATAAAACCATCTCAGGAATAGTGTTCCCATGTGTGGAGCTCGTCACCTAAACACTTGCTCAAGATATTAGATTTCATACACAGGAGAGCAGTACGTCTTGCGGATGACCCAGAGTTGACTAAAGACCTTGATAGCCTCAAACATCGAAGAAAAGAGGCGGACCTATCTCTTTACTATCGGTACTTCTACGCGAGGCGTTTGAAGGGGCTGGCACTTATGATCTCATCCTGAGTAACAGAAACATCCGTCAGACACAAGCTGCTCATCAACATACGATTCAGTTGCGAACACCTAGGACTTCGCTGTTGGGAGACACCATTTTTTGGAGGACGCGGACTGCCTCGCTCTGGAATGGACTTCCGAGTAACGCCTTTCCCGAAAATTGCGACCTACAGAGCTTCAAGTCCAACGTCTTCTCCGCACACGCACCGCTCGTTGAATGGTATACGATTTTCCTTTTGTGTGTGTG
>MU184152.1:139500-157846 GCA_016904865.1 Pissodes strobi | reverse complement strand
AGGGCTCGTAATTATGAAATTAAATAATAAGACATTTCTAGATTTTTCAATGATGCAACAATAATTATTATTGCTCCTGTGGAAATTATCCAGCTGTTAGTGTTAGTACTAACAGGAAATTGGTAATTATTTCAGCCTTACAGAGTTAACTAGACTTCGCAAAATATTTATAGCAACATCCAAAATTTATATCAATTATAGCAACAAGTAATAATCTAGGGGTTTTCTTGAATTCCCAGGATCTGCCATCAGATTAAACAAATGAGCATCGCAAAACTGTCAAAAAATTACAAGTTGTGTTCTTTTTAAATGGAACACCCCGTATATTATATTTTCATGGCAAAGGTCGCAGAGAGACGATTTCAGTGATATAAGGTTTGATGGGTCTATTTTGAATATCAATCCGGCAATTTACAGAAATATTGTTCACACGAGGGTCTAATGCTCCTTGTCGCACCCATTAGCCTTATGAACAATATTTCTGTAAAATTATTAGCCAATCGGAATGCTTCCGTGATGATTGACATATCTTCTGAAATAATTTGTTTTAACTAGAAAGAACTAACCAAACCTGACCCTAATTGGGCTACATTGGGTTAGTTTTGTCTAGTTAAATCAAATTACACGGAAAACTAATAGAATATATCAGCCATGGGGGTGCCGTGGCTATATGTGACCTTCTGCATGTCGGTCATTATTTTCCACGAGTTTCCTCGGATATTTGGCCGTTAGCGGTGGACAAATATTTTTTTTTATATAAATATTCATAATATAGTTATTAACGTTGGTATTGACTATCGATATTTTTAACAAATTTAATAAAATCTATAAATACTGTTTAAATTTTTAGCATGGTTAAAGATTCGGTTAAATGTCTCCTTAAAGGTTTTTAAATTACAAAAAATTGCTAAACATTTCAATAAATTACAAAAAAATTAAAGAAAATTACCATAATTACAATAAATTAAAAATAATTACCAAAAATTTCAAATAATTACAAAAATTACAAAATATTACGAGCAATTACAACCTATTGTACACCAGATTTACAAAGTGGTTACCCCCTCGGAAAAACCCCATTCCATGAAAAAGGATAAGGAACAACTTTCAATAACTACAATTAATGGATCCTAGAAAAACAGATCGGAAAAAAAATCAACGGGACATTCGATCTAAGATTAGGATAGCAGATGGAATCTGGTTGCCTGAACGGTTTGGGAAGGTAGAAGAACTCAGTAAGTAAAAGAGGCTGTTGTTAATTTTTAAAGAAAAGAAGGTCATATTCGACGGGCGAACAGAGTCGTCTCGTCTAGTTTCAGCCGCCCGGCACTGCTACCTTTAAAAGGTAATTTGTGCATGACTCTACAACCTAATTTGTGTCCAAGAGACAGACGTAGGATTCTTCCAAACGAAGCTGTTTTCTTGGGAGGTAGTTGACTCACTTCTTGAGGTGATAGCTTCAAGGTACTTGAGCCTTTTGCAGAGTTGAGTTGGACATTGGCAGAGTAGATGTTCTGCGGTTTCAGTTGCATTATTGCAAAATCTGCATTGGTCGTTTTCTGCTTTGTTTATTGCCTTTAGGTGGTACTTTACCAGGCAGTGTCCAGTGAACAGTCCGGCGGCAGTTCTAATATCTGCTGTGTTCAGTCTAAATGCGTTCTGCTCTTTTCGCGGAGATGGTGATAAACCTTTTCTCCTGTCTTAGTCTTGGAGTGTTTCTCCAGTAGAACGACAGTTGGTCTTTTTCCCATTTGTTTAATTCTTCGGTGATGTGGCTCTTCATAAGACCACAGTAGGGCTCTGGACCATAATATGGTATTCCAGTCTTTTCTTTCGCAAGGCAGTCTGCTTATTCGTTGCCCTCTATGCCTCTATGGCCAATTAAAGTTACCTGATTCCTTGTTGCTATTTGTTTTAGGGTTTGCTTACATTCTCAGACTAGCTTTAACACGCAGTTGAAAGCTTTTAGAGCCGCCTGGCTATCTGAAAATATGCAGATGTGCTTTCTGTGAGGTCTTTGTGTGAGGCATTCTTCTACACATATATTTATGGCTAGCGGTTTGGAAAGCTTACAGTTTGGATCTGAAATGCCCAATCCTGCTACTTTCACTATAGTTTTGAACCATCTGTGTACCACAGCGATGCGTTATCGGCCTGAGGTAGTTCTTTTTTTACTCTCTCATGATTGGCGGTCATCAATAACCAACTGACGAACATAGTAACTTCTATCAGTAACAACAGAAGAACAATTACAAGAATGTTCTTGATGATAATCTTATTTTATCTCATCCTGGCACATGAAATTGGCAAGCATCGCTATTATTATATCGTTTACCTAGTATCTTTAGCCATGTGGTTTTGTCGCATTGCCTATCGGGCATACCTAGGCAATATATGAGGCTTAAGACTTCGTGAGAGACGAGAAAGGGCCTTATTCCTACAAAATAGCGACGGTTATTGAATTTTTATGTTTGTTCAGCAGTTCAACACTCTTTTTGCTATGGTTAGGAAAGCAATTTTGAGAACCTAATAGTTGAAGTTCTCCATAAATGTAGAAGACCCTATATAATTTCATCCAGCAACGTTTGTGTTATCTGATCTTGTTAGAGGTGATTTTAATTGATTATTTTTAAATTTACACGTATTTGATTTATCTTTCCTTCAGTATTTAAAGAGGGCAGCTTTCTCGTGACAACTTTGAGCCTTGACCTTACGTTTCATATTATTCATTATCTTTTTGGGCTGAATTTATCTTTATCTCTGTCTCATATTAATTTGCCAATTTAGCTTCGAACTACTACACCCTGAGTATTTACAAATTTTGCTTTTGGTAAGTTAAAATTACAATAATTAAAAATAGCCGGTTAACTGTAGCAAAATGGAGGCCTTTTGCTTAATTTACAATTATTTATAACTAATTGAAAGAGTAAATAAATAAATAAATCGTCTGTTTTCATAAGATTTGCTTTAGTTGTAATATATTATTAAGTATTGAAATATGTTTTACATCAAGTATCTACATTTTTATCAGTTAAAGTACAAAGTTACTGTTTTACTCATTATTACCCAAACCTGGGTACAAGAGTTTTTCGAATGCTTACGACATAAAACGTATTCTTTGCTCTATTTGATAAGCTAAAAATATATGAAACGGTTCAAGTTATCAAAAAAAAATAACTTGCAAGTATATCCTGTAAATTAAGTAATCTCATTCTCAAATATCCTATAGTTGGATAAGCGTATACGAGTAGATATAATAACGACTTATTATATTAAGATAAGTGTAGTTCACGAGTCGTAAAAATTGTAATTAGTGCTAATCTTTCTTCATTAAATTTGAAAACATAATGAACTTCCCGCAGTTGTGTTTGAGACTATGATACTATGTATGCGTTTTTATGTATTTAATAATGGTTTCGGGAAATTAGCGAAATGAGGTCATAAAAAATTAAAATGTTTGAAATTAGCGCAGCGTAATGGTGCATTTTTCGTTTGGGAAAGAAGCTATCAATCTTATCCTATGAATTAGCTGCATACAGAATAGTTATTTGTTTTACTAGGCAGCAAAGTAGTAGATTGACTGCCGCGGCTGATAGTTCATAGCCGAGCGTAGCGAGGCTAGGAATTCAGCTAAGGCAGTCAATCTACTTTGCTGCCGAGTTGAACATATAATTTTTTCTCCGATTGTTTATAATGATATATGTATATTGTATATTTGCAAATTATTACAATTCCCACAATCTTTTTATTTTTCCTGTAGTGATAAATTAAGACAAAATTTGATAGAAATCACAATTGTTGGAACGGTTGGTTGCTATGGAAATGTATATGTCCATAATAATTATAGTTTGACAACTTATGTCAGACGTTTTATTCCCATGGAGACTAATCACTTTGCTGCCTAGGCAGCAAAGTACTTACTTTGCTGCCTGGACAGAAAAAGTAATACTTTGCTGATTGATATGGGTCTGCAAAATTAATATTTGCTGTCAATCGGAGAAAATAGTATATTATTTTATATGGAGGAAAAGTGATACTTTTCATGGCGCGCTCGTGTTTAACAGCCGAACGGAGTGAGGCTGGTAATAGAGAGCAAGCCATGAAAAGTAACTTTTCCTCCAAATAAAATATGCTGTTTTTTCTTCAAATGTCGACAAATTAATGCAAAAACATCTCTTTTTAATAGTAATAATCTCTAATTATTATTAAAGATAAATGGGTTCGCAAGGCGGCTTAGACCACGGTCGTAGGTGGCCTTGCTTAGACCGGTGTCGGTGAATATAATGTAACATAAAGCTGTCAGTGGACACTGTCAACAATAATTATTTTTTTAAGATTAGGTCTCCGATTGCGTTTTAATTCCGTATTGATAAGCAGTTATTGAGTAAGTTCGATTAAATAATAACCAATTTGTTCCTAAATTAGTGATTTTTAGAAATGCAGTCACAAATTGAGTGATAAATACAAATTGTAGTTTAATAAATCTTGAGTTGTTGACGCTTATTTTGTTGTCTGTTTGTATTGTATCTATGTTGCTATGACAACACTTTTACCTCCGCCGGCGGAAAAGTGAAAAGTAAAGCTCCGGCGGAGGAAAAACGAAACTTCACGGCCGCCTACACAGTCGAGTAATGACGGATTTACTGACGTTTGAAGAAAAACAAATTTTCTAGAATTGTGTCAAATTTGTTCTTTCTGGTATTATTATTAGATTATGCCGTTTTTAAGCGGTGTAAATGCTTTTCGCCAAATAACCTTTGTTTTTGGGATGGGAAAACATCAAATAGAAATATTCTCTGATAGCCATCCATATATTCTGGGCGTTTCAAGCTATGTTTACTGTTTTCTATTTAATAATAAATCTGCATATATGGTTATCCCGAGGGGTAAACCACCTACAAAAATCTGTACACCGGAATCCCACTTTCTATCGGAATCCCATGGCATTCCACGGAATTCACTGGAATCCCACGGAATCTCATGAAATTCCACGGAATCCCATAGAATTCCACGGAATCCCACGGAACTCCACGGAATCCCACGGAATTCCACGGAATCCCACTGAATTCCACGGAATCCCATGGAATCCCACGTGCTTGTACACTGTAATTCCAAGGTGGTTTACCCCTCGGGTTATCCCTTGAGGTGGTTCACCAAAAAAGGCAGAAAGTTTCAGTTTAAAATGTCCAAGTTTTCCTATCCTGACCTATTTTCCCATCTTGTTGTGTTTCAATTTAACCTCGATTTTATCATATTTCCCGATCTCGTACGGTAGATTGTTATGGATATTTTTTATAGCAGAGACCACAAGGATTAGGGATGTGATATTGAGTTGTTGAAAATAGCTATGCGTTGACTAGCACGTACGTTTAAAGTCGATTTTTCAAACTGATAATCAAAAAGTCCCTAATTCGGCATTTCCAATCGGATCGAGACGATTTTTTTTTGAATATTCTGTTCATTTAGCTCCTCTTTAATGCACGATTTATTGATGACATGTCGTGTCAACCTCGAAATCCAAAACTCCAGATTCACCTAGTTCACTTTGTATAAAAGGCATCATCAGGTACAACGTGTCGTCTAATACAGGTTTTGGCGTAGATTCTCATTAAGTAATCAGCTTTTTAAAAAAAAAATATATTTTTTTTTTCCTAGAAATCGATGTTTTTACATTTTCCCCTAAAAAAGAATTGTGGCTCCAAAAGAAGTTTTTACTTATTT
This sequence comes from Pissodes strobi, assembly GCA_016904865.1. Lineage (NCBI taxonomy): Eukaryota > Metazoa > Arthropoda > Insecta > Coleoptera > Curculionidae > Pissodes > Pissodes strobi. Next base: position 152,125 of record MU184152.1, on the reverse strand, counting down.
TTTTACTAATTTATTTTTCAAATGTTTCAAAAATTGGCATCCTTAGTATTTTGTGTAGGACAAAGAACCACAATTCGAGTCTTATTAACGTGTAAAGTTAATTAAAGCTATTTATTTAATTTTTTTAATACTTTGTTTCAAAGTGTCTACCTACCGTATCGTGGTTCCAAATTAAATTCGTTAGAATTCGATTTTGATAAGTTTGATGAACAACCAAGCTTTTAAAATAGATGATGACAAGTCTACTAGCAAATTAAAATGTCAATAATTTGAATTTATTATTATTTTTATATGCATTTTTCTTAGGAAATTCTGGCTCCATATTAGTTTTAGTTTGGGTAAGAAAAGATCGAAAAAATCTTAGCTATAGACTGAAGGTATAAACTCCATCAATTTATCTAAATGCATTTTATTTATAATGACGTAATCTAATGTTCTTGAACTAAAATGCCGCCACTGAGAAGCTCGTCTTGCAGAAATTCACACACCTATTGCCGGAAACAAAGCATTGTGGGAGTATTCAGTGTAGCAAGCAATCGACATGCACTGCACCGATACGAAATATAATTTTAGTAATTTTGTTTCCACATTACAACACGTGGGTGGATTTTTTTTCATGAAATTTGTCCATGGATCGCCAAAGCTGCCTTCAATATCCCAAAATGTCCAGAAATAAAGCTTTGGCTAACAGAAAAATTATGCTTAGTTAACTGGAACTAGAAAAAGTGGTCCGTTTATCATTGCAGTGGAAATATTTACGCCCGAAAATGGAAATATAAGAAATTTCCAAAAGCTTAACAGAAATATTGGAAACCATAAAAATAAAAAAAAAATGTATTAGGAAAGTCCTAAATAAAGGTGTATACATTATTGTGTATACTTTATAATTTTATTTAATAAAAAAAGTCATGCTACTAAGTTAAATTACAAAAAATATACGAATATTAGGTGACGAGCTTGGGGAATCACTGTAGAGGGTGTCCCAAATTCGAGCCTCATCATTGGGAACTCGGGAACTAGAACAGATACGAGGTCGGTTAAATGAAGGCAAAGTTGTGCAATTTGATGCTAATCAAAATGCGACCTTACAAGTTTAAAAAGTCCGAACACTTCCGAAGATTTTTAGAAAAAACCGAATATTTGCGATTTAATTTTTATTTTTTTATGACTTTATTTGAATAGATATAACAAAATAAGTTTCACATTCATATTGTTACTTTTTCTTTTCTACAAGATGGTGTTATCAGATTTTCAAACTGACGCACACAGGCGAATTTTGGGGAATTTATGGGCTTACCCATATAAAATTTTATTATCTAGTTACCTGGGTATTATAATCCATCACCCTTGTATTTATATTATCGACGCTCTGCCAAATATTTTAGTTGGAAATTAACGTTCCGTGAGAATTATGTCAATTCTAATAAAGCGTATTAAAAGATTGGTGATTTTTGTGTTCATTTTCTGCTAAGTTATTGTGAAAATTTTGAACAACCGTCATGAAGCCCATTGTCAGTGATAAGTAGAATCTTAAAATGTTCATTGAATTAAAATATCTACGGAACTTTTTTAATGCTGATTTTCTTAAAATTTTGATATTCACATAATTGATAAAAATATCTACTTTTTTTTCTTTGGTGAAAAAGTATATGTCCCCGCGTTACCCCACGTTTAAATTAGCTTAGAACCTTTATTTGAAATGTCCATTGATAGATCTAACTTTTACTTCCTGCCATAATTTGCCAGCTTGTCGATAAATAATTTAAAAAAATGGTTTACATTTATTTTCACGTATAATAATCATATCGGGTAAAAACACAAAATAAATGTTTTATTATCCTTAACGATATTAAACCGATTTTTATAAATAAAAAACCGTTTTATAGGCAACAAATTAAGCTTTAAAAAAGTTTATCCATCATTTTAAAATCAAAGATTGCCGACATAAATTATTCAAAATGGCGGATTGTTGTAATTTTTAATTATTTTTTCTAGTTGAAAGGGGGTCGAGTAATACCTCATTTTATAAGATATCTTAATGATTACAATCAATGCCCAAGTTAAAAAAAAACAATTTCAAAATGAAGGGCTTTATTAAAATGGCCGGATAACGTTTATTTTGTCCTTCATAATTTAAGAAGTATTATTAGGATTTACTATAAATTTGGCAGACACATTAGAGCTTATGAGAAGATTTTGGTAAAAATAGTTTAAAATGACGGCGCCATTTTCTGTTTTTTTAATAAAAAAATAGTATCGAGCAAATACGTAATTTTAAAGGTATTTTCATGCTCAAATCATTTCTAAAATTTAAATAATTTAAAGTAAACTATTTCAAATCGAACCTATATTAAAATGGGCCCTTTTACGAACTTAAGTGATTGGCTTATATTATATGGGAAAGCCTTGCATTAAACTTTGCTACTACTGTAATGTTTAATCTACTAAATATGGCTAAATAAGAGTTATGAACAAAAAAAAAATGTTTCAAGATATACAGCGAAATCTGCTTTATTTAAATGAAACCAGCTTGTTACATGGTTAAAAGATTATCAATCCAAAGACAAAAACGAGCAGTGCCAGTATTTAGCAGAAAAAGTTTCATCTTCCATGAAAGCCATTGATTTGTCGGTGAACTCTCACAAGGGCCTAAATAAATTTCTTGAGAAATCCTTCCAAAGCTTGGGAAATTACGATTTAGAATAATATTGTTAACAATTTCCAGTGGTTATCACATACCTAAAAATTGATAGTTTTCGGGATTACTGTCATAATACAGCAAAAATATTTGTTAAACTGTATCCATGGTACAATATGCCAACATCCGTGCATAAAATCTTTATCCACAGCACCGAAATTATATATCATTTCATGGTTTCAATTGGGCAACTTGGTGAGGAAGCATCAGGAAGCCCAGATATCACGAATCAAGGATGTAAAAATATACAGACAATTTCATTCTAGAAAATTTTTTAGGAAGCAAAATATGGAGGATCTATTCCACAACCTTTTGGTCTCATCTAATACTTTAATCTCTGGCATGAGAAAATATTATGTCCCAAAAACTCAAGAAATATTCTCCGGAAGTTTGACATTTTTTGACGAACCAGTAATATTCAAAAAAAGAGTGAGCGCGATAATGATCTAGAAAATATTGTGGATGAGGATGACTAGAATTAGTTACGTTGTAAATTATAATTATTACAAACCTAATAATATCACGGTAGTATCACGGTAGATGGCACCTTAGAAGTATCTGAAGAACGCGGACGGCTTATTTAAACTTTTTGAAATTTGTCATGTGGCTATGGGACACCCTAATGCATCTTTTAAAAATATTTTCAAAATTGCTGTGTTGTCAGATCTATTAGAAATCTATTGCAACTTTGTGATTTTAAATAGAGCACCTTTTATATTACATTGTTTTTAGATTACCCGCAAAATTCTTAATAATTTGATATATCACAAGATACACATATCTTCAATTGTTTTGGAGATATAAACAATTGAAAATCGGCATTTTCCAACTTTGAAGGACTGTAAAATCTAAGCGGTTTTGATTTGGGCGACTTTTTTATCTGAATTTTTTATGGTTTACTGTTTGGCCCAAATCAAAATCGTTTAGATTTTACAGCACTTCAACGTTGGACAATGTCGATTTTCAATTGTTTGTATCTCAAAAATCATTGAAGCTAAGTGTATCTTGTGATAAATGAAATTATTAAGAATTTTGCGGAGAATCTAAAAACAAAATAATATAAAGGGTATTCTATTTAAAATAACAAAGTTGTAATAGGTTTGGGATAGATCTGGCAACACTGCGATTTTGAAAATATTTTTAAAAGATGCTTTGGGGAAGTCCAAATTTCAAATAGTTTAAACAAGTGGTTCTGCAGATACTTCTAAGGTTCCATCTACTGTGAATCACCCTGTATATAAATAATGTATAAATATTTAAATAGTTTTGTATTATATTAAAAATTATGCTCTAAATTTTAAATTTCAATGATTGATTTATTATTTTTTTTGTTGCCTGTTTGCTTCGAATCAATTTTGGACAATATGCAATCCCCTCTATTGGGGGGGGGGGGGGGGTGTGAGGGAGTAGAAAATGTTTAAAAACTTAATTTTTGTTAAATATTTCCATATTCCTTCACTTTAAGTTATTTTAATTTCAAATAAACAATTTAATATTATTGGCCAACATTTTGATCAAATTCGCCTGTGTGCGACGGTTCGTCTTTAAGCTGCCCTCATCAACTTTGTTTTTTTAAATACGGCCCTGGATTTTTTATTACGGACTTTAAGAGCTTCTAAGGTCCCAGAATCAATGATGTATCGCAATTATTCGAAAAATTTATATTAATGGCATTTTTCATAAGAACTCATGTGTTAGAGAGAGACAGAAAACAGATTTTTGGTAAGATCTTACCAGGAAATCATTACAATGATTTTTTTCGAAGAGTATGCGCTACAACAATGAGAATGTGTTTTATTATTTGTTCCAAATCTAATCCCACACAACTATTTACTTGGGTAAATTGCTAAAAATATGGCCTAGAGCCTATGGTTTGAGGGTTGACACTTTAATAATTATATTATTTATTAACCACTTCTTATGTTAGTTTTTAAGCTTTCTTTATGCAAAGCGTTAATACGTAAAAAAGGTTTTTGCTATGAATTTGGGACACCCTGTACAGTGATTCCCCAAGCTCGTCACATAATATTCGTATATTTTTTGTAATTTAACTTAGTAGCAATGAAAATGTGAAATTTATTTTGCTATATCTATTCAAATAGAGTCATAAAAAAATAAAAATGAAATCGCGAATATTCGGTTTTTTCCAAAAATCTTCGGAAGTATTCGGAATTTTTAAACTTGTAAGGTGGCATTTTGATCAGCATCAAATTGCGCAACTTTGCCTCCATTTAACCGACCTCGTATCTCTTCTAGTTTCCGAGATTCCAATGATGAGGCTCGAATTTGGGACACCCTGTACAGATTGTTCCAACGAGTACTGAACAGGGGCTTATTTTTGACCTGCCCTGTTTTTTTAAAACAAACAATAGCCACTCGATGTATTTTTTTCTGTTAAATTCAAAAATTGAACCAACATCAAAAGACTCGCGCCATGGATGAATAATTGTTTTTTAAATCGAACACCCTGTATATAACTACATTTTTGAACTCTATAGAAATCTAAACACATTTCGTGTATAATATACCTATCTTTAGCTGTTTACGAAATTTGACAGTTGAAAGTCGGGCATTTTGACACTTTGACAGGCTCTAAAATCTAAACTACACGAGATCAAAGGAAACGATTTGCACATTCCTATCTTAGGCTTTCATAAGCTATCGAATGATAGAAACTTTGAATTTAACCGGAGCGGAGGTTTAAAAGTTCCGAATAATTTTATCGGCGGGTTAAATTCGAAGTTACTGTCATTCGATAGCTTATGAAAGCCTAAGATAGGAATGTGTAAACCGTTTTCTTTGATCTCGTGTAGTTTAGATTTTAGAGCCTGTCAGAGTATCAAAATGACCGACTTTCCACTGTCAATATTTGGTAAACAGCTAAAGATAGGTATAGGATAATATACACGAAATGTGTTTAGATTTTTCTAGAGAGTCTAAAAATGTAGTAATATACAGGGTGTTCCATTTAAAAACAGTTCATCGATGGCGTAAGTCTTTTGTTGTTGGTTCAAATGTTTTTTGGTTCAATTTTTGAATTTAGTAGAAAAATATACATCGAATGCCTATTTTGATTTGTCTTAAAAATACAGGGGTTGGAGTTAGCCAATCAAGCGGCGTTATTTAACTGGGGTTCCGTAACGCGGAGGCTTCCTAAATACGCAAATCACTGGATTCTACAGCCTGCCAAATTTGCGAAAATTTCAATTTTCAACTGTCAACATTTCAAAATCAGTTAGAGATAGACATAGAATATTATACATAAATTACGTCTACAATTTTCCATAGAATCTAAATTTAAAAAAAAAACAATATATTACATAATTTAGCGTTTGCGATGCTCATTCGTTTTTAGTTCTGCTTTTGGAAGATTATACGTGAAGAACCCTAAATCTTTTGTATTTAATATTTTAGAAGCATCCGGTATATACCTATAAACAAACCTGTAACCCTGCACTTCAGTCCGGAATCACGAAAAGGTGTTTTTGTTTTACCGATTTTAGATTTTTATTTTCAATTATTGGTCGGAGTCAGGCGTTGGTTTTGATGCGTGTGTTTTAAAATGGGAAAAACAGAAGACTCCCAGTGCAAGTATTGTACTAAAACGTTTTAAAAGCTGCATCTCGGATGAAAGCACATTTAATCAATGTTTGTAAAAAGTGTCCAAAGGAATTAAAATAAAAATATATGCAAAATGATAACGAAAAAGGCTCAACAAATTATAATGGTATTGACTATGTTACCATATTGGCTAGCGGGTGGACTCTTTTACAATACCAGTAAAGGACAGACTACTACAGGGTTTGGCGACTCTGCCCCACGCTAGCTACTGTTTCACTCCCTCCATCTCCCGGGAGGAAACAGGCTCCAGCCCCTTATCCGATCAAACCCCATATTTCATCCCTTCCTATCCCACACCCAAACCGAACGACTGCCGGTATAAACAGTCCCCCCCCCCAACCAGCCAACGGCCTCGGGCGGAGGAGCTGGTAAGGGATAGGACACCTCCTTGCCCTTGGAAGAGGAAACTGTTCCTTAAGACGGAAGAACCATTAATTGGTCAACGGCATGAAGATGCAGAAAGAAAGGAAAAAACTGATTCTCGACTATATATGAATAAACGACCGTATAATAACCCTACGTGTTAATGCAACTCCTATCCTACCCGCAACAATCTGGTACAAGTATATGCACCCACTTCATCGACTGAGGGCGAAGTCATAGAATCATTCTACAAGGACCTTGAAACCACAATTGACTCTTTGAGCAACGGGGAAATAATTATCATCCTAGGAGGTTTCAACTCCAAAATAGGTCAAACAAGAAGATGAACTAATACGTACTCATATAGGTAGATTCGGCCTAGGACTCAGGAATGAAAGGGTCAAAGATTAGCTCAATTCTGCCTCGACAATAACCTTGCAATCGCAAACACCATGTTCGTTCAACATCCACGGCGTTTATATACGTGGACCTCACTAAACGGCCAATACCGTAATCAGATCGAATACATCTTGACGAAGCTCCGCTGGAAGTCGTCAATTACCTGTTGCAAGACTTTGCCAGGATCAGACTGCGGCTCGGACCACCAGCTGCTAATATGCGAGTTTCGCCTAAAACTAAAAGTATGTCCACAAGCCAAAAGATCATACTTACCGGTGATCACAGAACCGACTTCATATCAGACTAAGTGCTCGGAACGCTGAAAACTATCCAATGAATGATATCACATGTCCAAACGAATTATGGCTCTCATTTAAAAACGTGTTAACACACTCCTTACAAGCAACACAACCGAAGCCAGCTGCACAGCCGAAACAACACTGGATAACTGCTCCTACGATGTCTGTAGTTGAAGAGCGCAGGAAACTAAAAATGTCCGGTTTGAACTCGGATCAGAAGAGAATCAAGTATACAGAGCTTACACGCCAAATTCAAAGGCTCTCCAGACGCGACAAAAACTCTTATCAGAAAATAGCAGAGGAGAGACAAGCTCATGCGGACACAAACGCACCAAGGGACATGTTCCTGAAAATTAAGCACCTGCAGATACTGCGAGACCCTTTATGCCGATCAGAGCATTTCAGCCGACTTCATAGCAAGCGATCTCGAGCCAGATATCCTGATCTCAGAAGTGGAACATGGGATAAAAAAAACTAAAGGCGAATAGGGCAGCCGGTGTTGATCCGCTCACTGCCGAAGCTATAAAGTGTCTGGCCGATGACGATCGCCGATTCCTTCATCAAATCTGCCAGAAGATCTGGACCACATGCAGATGGCCGGATGATTGGAAAACTTCAATATTTGTCCCGCTACATAAAAAGGGATCGCTGACGAATCCAGACAAATATCGTCTACTTTCCTTAATCTCGCACGCTAGCAAAGTAATGCTTTATATTTTGCATTCCTGCCTAGAAAATTTCCTGAGCTGGCAGATAGCTCCAGAACAAGCTGGATTTGTTAAGGGCACACGTGAACAGATTCTAAATCTAAGACAAATAATTCAGAAGGCCAGAGAACACTACTTCCCAGTATATATATGCTTCGTAGACTACTCGAAAGCGTTTGATAACGTACAATGGGCTAAACTATGGGATGATCTGCATGTCATGGGGGTTCCCGCTCATCTAATATCAATTACTAAACAACTCTATGAAAGCAACACAGCTCACGTGCGAATTGAAGGCATGCTGTCAGCCGAAACAAAAACGGAAAAAGGATGTCATCAGGGCTGTTACTATCCTCTATGCTCTTCAACATTTACTCCGAATTCATCATGCGACAGGTGCTGGACAACTGGGAGGGAGGTATAACCATTGGTGTAACTAGGATGTCTAGCTTGAGACTCGCCGACGACGCAGCCCTCCTAGCAACCACAGAAGCTGAACTAATACCTTAGAACAAACTAGCGGGGTTTTTACAACCATCCTCAAAAATCCCAAGTTGGAAGCTGTCAAGTGGTGAAGAACTTTGTATACCTCGGATCGTTAATCGAAAACACAGGCAGCAGCGCCGGCTCATTCAACAGGCACGACTAGCCATGACAAAACTCAATAGAATATGGCATGACTCTAACATCACCAAAACTAAAATATCTGCGGATTCCGTGAACGGCACATAGAACGAACGTGTCAGTTCTAGATGAGATTAGTAATACCTGTCAGCCATAGTACTGAAGCGTGCCCTGACATTTTTTGGACACATTCACAGGAATTACAACATGGATAAACTAGTTGTACAGGGCCATCCCCCCACTGGTCGACCACGGGGTCGATCTCCTACACGCTGGGTGTATTTAACAAAGATGTGTCTTGATCTAAACTTCAGCGGGGCTTCCGAACTGACTTCTAATCGGATGAGATGGCGAAACACCGTTAGGAAAGCAATCGACAAACTATATATCAGTAATGCCTCGGCCAATACCAGCAACAACTGACAATATAATGAGCTCACAACACATCTGACAAGATGTTATGACTGTGATGATGACCAGATTGGAAAGCTTCCTTTTCTTCGTGGAAAGGCCGCATTTTAATGATGCCAGCTTCTTCATCAGCCACTGAAGAAAAAAAGGAGGAGTAGGCTTGCCAGTGACAGAGCAGCTAAACTATACTACGTGTATCACAACGAAAACGTATTCAAAAGTGGCAACAGATTAATTTTCATTTTGGTCAATATATAAAAGGTCGCTGTAAAAGTAAACAGATCGTTGAAGAAGATATGGAGGAAGCTGATGGGTATGATAGATGCTGCTGATATTTGTAATGTTAACTAGGTAAATTATGAAAAGAATTCGTGAAAAATCATCACCAGAGAACATGTCTTCCTCCGTTGATGTTGATGAGAGCGATGAAAATATGCCTCTTGCTGATCTTGTGTGTGATTCTTGAGTACCGAATATTTTTTTTATGTTTTTTTCGTTTATGTTCAATATTTCCCAAATGTTCTAAAATATTTGCAGAAATATTCCCATAAAATACATTTTTGGAAATTTGACGACGATAATTGCAGCACATACAGAATATTCAAATTATTCCTCATATCGTTTGACCATGATATTATGTCTGTCAGGGTAATATCAGTAAATGAAGTTTGATCAAATTTAAAAGATCAGTAAATAAAGGATTTTAATTGATAAGAGTGGAAAAATATCCATATCCTGAGAAAAATAAACAAATGTTTACGTCGACATAAATGCTATGAGCGGCTAGGCTTAGCCGTCTTCAAGGGATGGCAGACAATAAATTGGCGCATATATATTTGCAGGTGAATTTTAGGCTATTAATAATGCTTTAAAAAGACATGAAAAAATAAAATATTTGCTACCTGGTAAACCAAAAAGGACTTTAATATTTTCAGAGAGCAATATGTTTAAAGATGATGTGCAGCGACACATTTGGCGTGTATCTTACTTTAGTGGCAGGAAAAATTGGAAATACATTGACCCACATACATAGGACTGTCATTAAATTTTATATCGTTTATATGTTTGGGAGGATTCAAAATTCCAGGGAAACTATCAGGTTCAGAACGAATCTAGAGTTTATCGATGGATAGATGCAAGAATGTGATAAAAAAACAATTCGCCTTAAATTAGCTTCGAAGGAAAACGTTTCATAATATTATCCTCGGATACTAGTTTTGGGTTTTTATATATCAGTGCAATTTTCTTTCAAATTTTAAATCAATAAAATGATTTATTCTTCAAAATTAGGTCGTTGGTGAGAAAGAAAATGTGAACGAACGATGCACCCTATTTATTCGTAGCACCTGAAAAAGCTGGACGTTTGTAGGAGACATTATTATTATTATTATTATATTTTTCCATTTTGTTTTTCTTTTTAAATATCCTTTTAAACCTTACGATTTGGATTTTTATAGATTTTTCTATTTGTTATATAGGAAGTGGAGGCCATATATACACACCTTGGGTCGAATAATAATATTTTCCAGGTAATAATATTAAAAAAAAAAGAACATTTGATTTTCGATCCCAGAGCCTCCGCATGACCTAGGTTAGGATCATTTCACATCAAAACAACCAAAATAAAAGGAGGTTTGGCAGATCACCTCACCGATTTTGATAATTTTTGGTTCAATTATTCTACCCATCTAGTAGCTGAAAAATCCAAAACTTAAAATTTTCCTGATAAGTAGTTTTTAAATTGATTTTTATAAATAAAAAAGTGAACATTTTGCCTAAACATATATTAAAAGAAATCAAACACAATTTTGAAAAAAAAATGTTTTTTTATTTTAAACATTATTTTTCAGAGTTTACCGAGGTGTTTACAAAGTTTGGTTTTATTGTTAACCTCCCCAATCCCGTCCTGAAAAAAAAATTAAATGTTTCGATGTTTGCTATTTTTTCAAGCAGAAATTTGTTGAAATTCCTACTTAACAGGCGCGATTTAACCATCCCACACCTTCCTGGCAAAAGAAAAAAATTAACAAGACCATAAGTTTCAATATTTGCTATTTTTTTTTCAAGCAGAAACTTGTTAAATCTTGCTGACACTTACTAAAGGAGAAATTTGAAACCTCAAAAATAAAAAAAAAATCTAAAATCTAATTTAAATATATTTGGAATTTTTTGTAAAATTTTGCTTCTATTAAAAGTATTGCGTTGTTTGTGTTACTTTATCAAAATAAGTACCATTTTTTGCTTGTATTCTTAGTTTTATTATTTTGTTTCCACTTCTTTCCCATTATTTGTCAATCCTGAAATTTGGTCAATATGTTGCTAAAATACTGACAAAAAATATATATTTTTTCGACAAAAAAAAAGGAAAAAATTTTGTTTTTTTTTTCTTTTGAAACACCTATATCGAGTGGTTCCTCATTCGAAGCTAGAGGTTAAGGACTTGCAGGGAGAGAGATGAAAGTAACGTATGTCTCAAAAGTTTTGACACAACATTTACTCAAGTTCAAATAGGCGGTAATGATAAACACCATAGTTGGTTTTTCAAAACAATAAATCTTCAATGGCTTCTCTTAATTTGATAATCCAAACTAACCCAATTTGATTTTGAATGATTTGAATTTGATTTTATTTCCCTCGAAAAGGCTTATAAATTCTGAAAAGTATTTACAATGATTTGGGTGGATGCCTAAACTGGAAATAATTAGTATGGTTGAAAATCAAAATATTCGCCTTTATCGTACAATAGCTGAATTTAATCAAGGTATACCAACCATACCTAAATTTTTCAACAAGTGGAAGACCCAAGAAAGGGCAGATATATTACTAAGTCTCTTCTCTGTCTCATACTCTGCCACATGTCTGTGTTTACCAAATCTATCTTGAAATTTCCCTAAGAGAGCATAACTAAACTTACGTCCTTTGGAAAACCCCGAAAACAAGAACTTAATGATCATTTTTATAGTTTCCGTTACAACCAGGAATGCAACACTTTTGAGGTATAATTACACTAAGTATCAGTTACCACAAAACTACCTGAAACGAGAGAAAAACATACAATTAAACACGAAAAAAAGACTTATAAATATGCCGTACACAAAACGCCGAGCAACAAAGATTTTAGTCCGAAATATATAGTTTTACGTATTTGAAAATACACCTTACAATATAAATTGTATACCTAAATGTACAACGAAATATTAGGTACACGTTTCACGCAGTTAAAAGCATATAAATAGTTTCGATTTCACAAAAATGCAACAAAATAACACTAATTACCGATTAAGACAGCCATTAAGTACGGCAAATTCACAAACTATTCATTTGTTTTGTTTGCGCTGTTACAGGCTCTATAAGGAAAGTACAGTAGAGTCTCGATAATTGGCGGGTGTTGGGACTAACGGTACTTCCAATTATTGAGATCAGCAAATTATCCAGCGAATATATGTATGATTTTAAATATGTATGTAAAACCAAGGTGTCTGTATTTTATAGGTATATATATA
>MU184152.1:115874-139100 GCA_016904865.1 Pissodes strobi | reverse complement strand
TCCGCAACTGTTAAATGTAGGTTCAGTAAACTAAGCACTTGAGAACCGTTTCCGCGTATTGGGAGAAAACATTAATAACAATTCTATTTTCTTCATGTTTCCATTTGCTTTTATGTACCTATATAAGTTCCTATAATAATATAATGATTAGTTGTTCAGCTTTGCGCCAGTGCCACCAATGCGAGTTTAAAAAAGAGCATAATAAAACTCTATTAATCAAGCTGATACGACACTGGCACAGACCCGTCCCTTGTTCAGTGGAATGTAGCATTGCAGCATATTTGTGTGCGTCCTCAATGAAATTCCGTCCTATTTCCTTGGCAATATTTGGAAATATTAGCATTGTTAAGTATCAAATTGGGCCTGCTTTTTGGTGGCGGAATTTTATGCTGCATTTCTATTATTTTAAGCTCACATTTTGTTGTAGCTTGTTAATTATTAGCTGGTTAATATGCAAATAAAAAACTTTCATCCCAGCTTTCTATCCCCTTTTTTGGTCCGGTGTTTTCCCATTTCGAACGCCCTTTCAAGTTTTACTTCAAATTGTCCCATTTCGAGCGTATAATATAATAATTAATTATTGAATCATATCCTTATCCAAAAAAAATCTATATAAATAGGTACCTACCTACCTGCGCATTTTATTATGTTAAAATTGAAGTGGGAGAATTGAAGCGAGCGGAAAAAACTGTCGTTCCCTGTTCATGTTACAATTTTGATTATAAGACGTTTAATAAAAAGGCAACTATGGGATGAATATGTGTCAGTTTGATTTAGTGTAGAGTTTAGATCCGCGGGATGCGGGGATTCTGTAACACAATGGTCTGTGTTCATCTTCAAAGCATCCCTCGAGAGATAAGTCAAATACTCAAAGCCATCAGAAAGCCTGCAAACAATAAGTGGGCAAGCATTATTTTTCTAAATCGATGCGCATTAATTCCATTATCATCAGATTGCAAGAAGTTTAGCTTCAAAACCAAGCTCGAGATCCCTTATTTCTCCCTAAATGATCCTATTGTAAAAACGCTTTAAATTGCTCAAAATTAAATCTGTTAAGCGGTGAAAACCTAAAGTTATCAAATTCGTACTGTATCATTTACATGCCAATTAGATGCTCACGATAATGTACGTACGAAAATGTGTTTAAGGATATAGGTCAATAATAATAGTTATTATAGTTATTGTTCCATATGGGAAATGGCGAAGGCGAAGGGATCTTATTTTTTGTTGCTGGTGCTGTTGTCGACTAAACAACCTGACATAATTGAGATAATGGAAGCCAACGCTAACCTGCACATACCATGATTCAATATTTTTACATAATTTCTTTTAAATATATGTTTTAAGAATGTTGATACAATATTGGAGAACAAACACATGAAGAAGTCGCCGTTTTCTTTTCTCGATTATTCAAAAGTCCCTATCACCCTCCATAAATGGCCTGGTTCCAGAAACTTGTAGGGCATTTCCTGAAGACGAGTGGAGTGGCTTTTACTAGAGACACAAAAATTTGAAGATGTTTTTATTTTTATTTTGTCCACCACTGCTGTAGGCGTTTTAGTAAGCGTTTTAGGAAGTACTTTTCTGATAAAATGTGGAAGACATGAATCTATTCTTTGGAAACCTCTCGAAGATACCGTTTTATCCCAGGCATGCATGTTTGATTTACCTGTGGCTAAGTTGTGAAAGCAAAAATTATATGTCCAAAGTTGTCTCAAACATCGCTATCATGAAAATCTTTTTGAATTTGCATCCCTTTGTAGTAATAGTTTTTTTCCACCTTCCTGTGATGAATGTCTTGTTACAGATTTACTACTTTAACTATTTCCTCATCTTGCGAACGAATAATGATATTTCGAAAGCTGTGGCATTTATACTGCAAGTACCTGAACTTGATGGCCTGCAAAACCTTAAGTTGAACTCCATCATCTGAAATACAATTGCTTCGGAACTACTTGTCTTTCTTAATATAGCTCAATATATACTTTATATATCATGTCTTGGGAAAATTCGACGACCTCGAATAATGACTTATGTATTTTGGGAAAATATTTATATGTTCAATGGCTAGTTTACGCTTTTCTGGGTCCATGTTTAGTAGAGGACAGAGGACAGCACTCTTTGGTTCTTTCCACAAACACCAACATTATCAGTTTTTACACATGGTTCTGAATTTTGTGTTATGTATATCGTTAAGTACTCGTTTGTTTAAAATGTAGATTTCTATACCGTGTTTTGTTTTTATTTTCAATTCTTTTCTTTCCACTTCTTTCTTTTTACTGCAACCATCCAAAAATTAATTTTGAAGGTCGTATGATGCGAGTCTCTTAAATCTATCAAACAGTTGTGCTATTTCGTCTTCTGGAATATTTGTATTATCATTTTCTAGAGCTGTAAAACCTTTTCCTCTCATTTATTTTCCAGTTTCGTTTTCGTCTCTTCCTTTTACGTGTTCACTTGGTTTATCTACGACCTCTCTCGGATTATATTCTGTACTTTCATCGGTTTGGAAAGGCTCAGAAGCATTAAAAAAAAACGTAACTTAATTTCGAAGCAGGCAGATTTTTCTCCTTCAAAGACAATACAAGCTTTTTTCTCCTTTTATAGATTACTAAAACAGAGTTTTATCCATCCATCTCCATCAGGAGATGATTAAAACTGAGTTTTAATCATCTCCTGATGATGCTAACATGGTTAGCGAAACGCGCGTCGAGTGCAAATATTGTGTTTCGGTATTGTGGATAAAACTCTGTTTTAGTGCATGTTGTCGAAGGTTCCAAACCCCAACGTAGCCTTTTATAGATGGTACTTAATGCAATGACTTAATTTCCTTTTATACCAAGTAACTCTGTACTTTACTTTGGACCTCTTTTATTCAATTCTTCTTTAGTAAGGAATTTCCTTGTTTTCGAATATTCAAGCTGTAGTTGTATCATGGACAACACCACGAGATGTCCAGAGTTTTGAAACCGATGTTAACAACAGACTACACAACAGTGATTACTCAGAGACAAATATTAACAGCCTAAACAGCGCCATAGTCGAGACCCTACAGGAAAGCCAACGGACATTTCACACCAATACTAAAGGAGAAGATAGAATCAGCAAGACCTAATACTACGACGCAACCAGATGAGAAGCAATAGAAATGTTACCAGCGCACAGTTAAAAGCGAAAAACAAGGAAATCTCCAAAGCAAACAGACGGGACATCAGAACCTACCGCAGTAAGATATTAAAGGAATAATAGAAACTAATAAAAGCACGAAAGTACTGCATACCCATCTTACTGAAGGCAAAACTGAAATAAACTAAAAAACAAGCAGGATAATATCACTTTAAACCGAGAGGAAATTCTGAGCATTGTCGAAAATTTCTGTTACGAACTATACAAAAGCCGGCAACGAGAACATCTGAATCCCATTACACTAAGGAGGAGAGAGATGTCGTAAACCAGGGATCCGAAGAGATGCCAGAAATCACCATCGAGGAAATTAAAGGAGCCTTGTGAAAAATGAAAAATAACAGAGCACCTGGAGAGGATGAAGTGGTTGCAGAAGCAATTAAAGCGGGGGGTTCTCTTTTGCTAAAGAAATTACAAACACTCTTTAACCTTTGCCTGCAGGAGAGCACTATTCCAGAGAAGTGGCATGAAGGGTTGACGCTTCCTGCTCCACAAGAAGGGAGATAAAGCAAACCTGGATTAGCCATCTATACAAACTGTTCACCAGAATTCTAACATCAAGACTAGAGAACAAACTTGAGCACTACCAACCAAGAGAGCAAGCCGGTTTCCGATCGGGGATTAATGACCACCTCCAGAGTATTAAGTTTCTCATCGAGAAAACCGTTAAATACAGTAGGCCACTAGTCCTCCTGTTTATCGACATCCAGATTGACACGATCGAATTAAAGGCAATAATGGAAGTCCTGAGAGAATGTCGAGTGGACTATAGATACTCAAAATTGATCTATAATATATACAAGAACGCTACCATGTCGGTCAACTTACATGATAACCGCAACCGCATCAAAATCGGAAGAGGAGTGTTTCTTAAACTGTTCATAACAGTCCTAGAATACGCTTTCAAGAAACTCGATTGGGAGACTAGAGGTATAAACATAGACGGTCGTAAACTCAGTCATCTTCGCTTCACAGATAACATCGTCCTGACCACCGATAATCTAGGAGAGGCGAAACAAATGCTTCACGAACTGGAAGAAGCATGCTCTGATGTTGGACTGAAAATGAGCTTCTCCAAGACTAAGATCATGACAAATCTTGTTATGAGTGAGAATTCACCACACTTGAAATGGTTGAGAAATATATATACCTGGGCCAAGAAGTACGAATACCAAAGATCAACCAGACATGCGAATTACGTAGAAGAATCAACCTTGGATGGGCAGCCTACGGAAAATTAAAACATGTCTTCAAAAGCGATCTTCCCACCAGTCTAAAGAGAAAAGTATTCGACCAGTGTGTCCTGCTGGTACTCACATATGGAGCGGAGACCTTAACCCTAACGATGTCATCAGCAACGAAGCATAGAGTGGCACAACGAAAAATGGAGAGATTAGTGCTCGGTCTAAGTTTGAGAGACCACGTTACGAACCAGAGCCTGCGACAGAGGATCGTGGTGACAGATATTATCGAGAAAATAGCGACATCAAAATGGATCTGGGTCGGTCATGTGGCCAGAATGGGGGACGACAGGCAGGTGGACGAAAAGATTGCTGGAGTGGAGACCGCGCGCTGATAGGCGGAACAGGGGAAGACAACCTACACGTTGGACCGACGACCTAAAGAGAATTGAAACCAATTGGATGCAGGCGGGTTAAGACAGACAACAATGGAAAACCATGAGGTAGGTCTGTGTCCAGCAGTGGACGTCAAGGGCTGATGATGAAACTGTAGCGCGAGGCCGAGACTCGACAAGTATATCATTCTTGTTCTATATTTATCCTATGTCTCGTGCTTCGAGGCAAAGGCAATATCGCCTTGGCTTCGGCCTCATCTCGGTTTTGTCTCGGGCCTCGTTTCATGCAAAAGAAAAGCAAGTAAATAAGATGCGATTTTAAGGAAAGTTGATTTCGTTACATTTCGTCGCATTATATATCATTGATGTCAACGGGAGTGCAGGCTACGGATTTGTTCCGTAAATGTACAGAGCAGATTTGGACCCTCGAGCTATTATTGTCCCTGAGGTGACCGAGACCTTTCAGTCTATATGCAGACTTCAAGGCGGCAAGTCAGTTAATCTGTCATGAGCCCCCGGTCAGTGTCGTCCTGATAGGACCTGTAATTCCCATGCATGCCAGTCTCTGGACTTTGTCTAACTGAGCTTTAGGTATTGTTGTTTGCCTACAAGTCATTGCCTAGCCCTAATCCACGCCACAGTATAGGGACCAGTACCACTCCCGCTTAGAGCCTGGCAGATTAATTAAAAAGCGGTATTGTCGAACAAGCCCTCGATATCTATAACAACCACATGGCGAATTTTTCACGGTCAAACACTCTCTCTACTCTACAATACTCTATCAACTGACAGAGAGCTGTTTCCGTGAAGTTTCCTAGTATCCCCCCATAACACCATATCACTTGTGTACTGTTCTCTCTATTGTCTTCAGAAGAAAGCTAGAAAAACTAATTGGGCGGTATAATTCAAAGTCAAAGTCAAAAAAAACTTTATTATAAAAAGATAAAGCTAACCATAAAAATTTTTTAGATAGGTACAAAAAAAGTTTGATAAGGATCAAATAAGTAAATTATACAAATACAGTACCAAGTACAAGGAACATAAAAAATAGAAAATAGGTATAAATAGTCCACCAACGGACACCTTGTTAATAAAATTTCCATATACAAATAAAAATAAAAGATGAAATAGATATAAACAACACGCGCCCGTTTTACAGGGAATCATCAAGGAATTCGGCAACATCATAGTACGCCTTTCCCAAAAGTAATTCCTTTACCCTCCCTCTAAACACTCTGTAAGAATCAGAGGATCTAATATTTAGGGGATGGTGATTAAAGGCTTTTTTAGCAAAGTAGACGAAGGACTTCATAACCAGAGCACTTCGGGGAATCATTAAAGGAATAACATTCACTTGCCTAGTGTGGTGTGGTCGGACAGGATCCAAAGAGTTGAAATACTTCTTGTAAACTAGACAAACACTCTCTAGCAAATACAAACATGGAACAGTCAAGATCTTTTGTGAATTAAAAATTGGTTTACAAGAATGCCGAAATGAAATATTAAACATAAACCTAAGAGCTCGTTTCTGCAAGATAAAAATTGAAGAGAAGCTGGCAGCACTGCAACATCCCCAGAAGATAAGTAACGCGTGACTCTATTAGAGAAAAATAAGCCGATCTCAAGACGGGTGGCTCCAGGTGGTGAGAAAGCACTCGCAAGGCATAGCAACCAGAGGGTAGCCCAACTGAAAGAGCTTTGATGTGCTCCTCAAACTTCAAACTCTCATCTAGTGTCACCCCCAAGAATTTGGCACCAGCAGCAGGAAGTATTTGGTCACCGCCCAATGAAATATTAGCCAGAGAACACTTAAAGCTCAACATGTTAGTCTTTGGTGTGTTAAATGATAAATTGTTGCTATTACACCAGGTTCTTATGCGAACTAAATCAGCATTGATCATTTTTTCCAAAACCCCAACATCACTCGCACGACAAACAATAGAAGTGTCATCCGCAAAGAGCCTAACAATTCCCTTGATTAGAATGGAGGCAAGATCATTGATAAAGATCAAAAAGAGGATAGGGCCAAGAACGGAGCCCTGGGGCATTCTACAATTTATTGGCATTGAGTTAGAGACCTTGCCTTGTCTGCCTACGGCCATGCAAGTAGGATTTAAACCAATCGAGAGTTATACCCCTAAATCCATAAACCCCCAGCTTCTGGAGCAACAGATGATGATCGACACAGTCGAATGCCTTCGACAAGTTGCAAAATACTGCTGCTGAAAGTAAGTAGATTCTCATTTGTACTTAAATAAATGTCTTCAAGAAGAGAGAAAATAGCATCCGAAGTTGATTTTCCACTCTGGAAGCCAAATTGAGAACTGGATAGGATTTTATTTGCAATGAGAAATGAAAGCATGCACTCTTTTTTTAACGAGTCCTTCTATTAGCTTACCAAGAGAAGGCAGAAGAGAGATAGGACGAAAGTTTTCTGGAGAATTAGAGTCATCTCCCTTGTACAGACTAGTACAGAGGTACAACCATAGCTTGTTTAAGAATACTGGGAAACTCACCCCTCTCAAAAGAGTCATTTATGACTACCGCAAGTGCTTGTAGCCCAGCATCATTGAGATGAAGTAAGATCTTAACAGAAATATCATCAAAGCCAGAAGAATTGTTACTTTTGAAAAGCCTAAGAGTGTCTACAACCTCAGAGACACTTACTGGTGCCGTCTTGAGTGTAGCACTCTGATTTGGAAATAAAAACTACCCTTACTGCTCTCAAAACAACTGGTATGTAGCCCATGGCAAGGGAGGATGTAAATATTCCCAATAGAAAGAAGATAGGGCTTTGAGGCGCTTTTTTGGAGGAGCGCCGAAATCTTAAAAGGAAAAATGGTCACAACTGCCCATTCGAGTTTTAAAGACAGAATTAAGCTTGGTTTTGTGTGTCAAACTCATAATTAAGATTTTGTCCTTATTTCCGAGTTTGCAATTCGAAATTAAACTTAGTTCTGATAGTGAAACACGGAGTTAAGCTAAATTCTGACTTAAAACTAAGAATTTTTCCTAAATTTCGAGTTCGACACTCGCCATTATGGAATTCTAAGTGTACACAACATGTTAGTATCTAAATTATCGAATCTAGATATAAACAACCTATACTGAGTGCCACAAAATTAGTGGCTCACTTTCATAAATTTCTCGTATTAAAGCTATCATAATGATGTTTCGTAACATCAAGCAGGATTTGATTCTGAATTTTTCCATCTAGCAGTGTTGCCATATCTTGTCTCATTTCGGAGGTTCTGATGCTATATATTTTAGTGTAGTTTTGTTCACTTTGAGTATGTGGTATCAAATTGTTTCTAAAAAAAAAACGATATATCATTTTAACCCAACGAGCCGTTATCTTTCAATTTCATAAATATAACTAATAACAAAAAAAAATTTTTTTTTTGTATTTAATTATTCGTAAAAAAGCTCAATATAAATAATCCGAAATATACCAGACACTCCGTTCAAAAAATCCAATGTTATATATTTTTAATAGCTTAGATACGACTAAATGTGGTACCCAGTATATCGTGGCAATGGGTTATTGTTACTCCTCGCTATTTGGACTGATTGACTATTTTAACAGAATAAATCCTCCTATCTTCGGTATATTCAAGCATTTCCCCGATAATCCGAAAATTCCTGGGCAAAGTAGAGACTTTCTCCGGTTTTTTGGGACCACCAAACACGGCTAAGGAGCAGCAGACAAGAAAGAACGCGAGAAAAACGCGCCTTGAGTCCAAAGAAAACCGACATCCAATTACAATTCAAAAATTATAACGGAAGTGATCGTCTTTAAGCTGAAACGTGCAAGAATGCTGCGAGCAAACACTGAGAACGACGTGGAGGTTCAGAGTTGGCAGTGGCGGAGCCGAACGCTCCCAATCAACCGTATAATCAAGGAATGTATTTACTTGATTACGAGGAATATGTCCAGTTGTCAAGTGACGTGAATTTGGCGGAACTTTAGTTTCTCGAGTTTTACACACTAGAGACTAAATATTTGCCTATAAATAGGTATTCGTGAAGTAATTCAAATTTTTATCCCATATGCTTCCCCAAATTACGAGAAAATTTATTAGATTAAGTGAAGTTTCTTTTGCTTCTTATTGTTATAATCTGTAATGGCGTAATTGCGCAACTTCTGAAATAGTGCATTAGCTTTCGCGGTGTTACTGGTTTGTTTTTCTGCTCAAAAGTGTGTTGCTTTTTATTATTCAGTTTTTATTTCTTTGGTTCTCAGCAAATTTTTGATTGCTCTTTCTGTTCTTGTTTATTATCGTGATGATTACTTTTGTGAATTTCAACAACGCTAGCCCTTGCAGTATTAATATTAATACAAATAATTCAAATTTTTATCCCATATGGTTTCCGCTTGACCATAAATTACCGGGGTTAAAAGAAAATGTCTTAGATTTGAGTGATGTTTCTTCTTTTTTTGCTTCTTCTTGTTATAATCTATAATGACTTAATTGCGCAACTTCTGAAATAGTTTCCAATTCCAATATCACCATCTTATGCTTTTTATCACTTCGTTGTTAGTCGTTTCTTGCCTAAGTTTCTTATTTTTTTTCTGCTCAAAAGTGTGCTGCCTTCTATTATTCAGTTTTTATTTCTTTGGTTCTCTGCAAACTTTTGGTTGCTGTTTCGGCCCTTGTTTATCATCGTAATGTTCACTTCTGTGAATTTCAACAACGCCAGCCGTTACAGTATTAATATTAATCCAAATAATTCAAATTGTTATCCCATATTATTATGGTTTCCGCTTGAACAAAACTTCCCGGAATGAAATGAATAATTATTAGATTTGAGTGTCTTCTTCTTTAACTTCTTCTTGTGATAATCCATAATGACCTAATTGCGCAACTTCCGAAATAGTTCAATCAATCAATCAATCATTTATTTAATGTCAAAAATACAAGGTATTTACATACGTCAATAGAAAAAAATACACAGACAAGTTTAAAAAGTGAAAGGGTCATCCCTACTGGGTATAACAATATACAGCAAAATATTACACATAGTAAAACATTAGATACATTAGATTTTAAAAATAACGCAGTACTAAAAAGTAAAATTTAAAAACTCCTCTTGACTATAGAAGGCCTGTTCCAATAGGAGATCTTTAACTTTGTTTTTAAACAGAGACATTGGAAGTTGTTTCCAGCAAGCTGGAAGTTTGTTATAAAAATGAATTGACCAGCATTTCTGCTTTCCAATCTTTGAAAACCAGGGACCACCGCATGACGGGATCTGGTATCAGGGTCATGAAGTTGGTGGTGGACGGGAAAGAGATAAATATTTTTCCTAAGGTACAAGAGATTTACATAAATAAACACACAGGGTAAAGTCAAATATTTCAAGTTCTTAAAAGCAATGTGACAGTCATCTCTGTACCCCATCCCCGCAACCACACGAACGGCTCTGCGCTGGAGACCAAAGACCCTCTTAGCAGCTGCACTATGGCCCCATGCTAAAATAGCATAAGTCATAACAGAATGACATAAGGCAAAGTTGCTTGCCGCAGCACTTGGTGCGAAACACAGTTTGCCAACCCTCTAAGAAGGAATATTATGGAAGATAGCTTTTTGCAGCTTACATCAGTTTGCATGTTCCAGCGAATTCCCCGATCAAACTGAACTCCTAGAAATCTCACAGCATCATTATCATCTTGTAGCACTTCCCGTGTTGAGAATATCAAGGAATCAGTCTTGGCCACATTTAGAAAAAGACGATTTGCAGTGAACCACTGCTCAGCACTCGACAGTGTCCCAACAGAAGCCTTCCGGACCTCTGAGAGCAGACGGCAGGTAATGGAGATGGCTGTATCATCTGCAAAGATGGTAAATTACACCCTGGGGTCCACTAGTGGAAGATCATTGATATAAATCAAAAAAATCAAAGGTCCCAATACGGATCCCTGTGGAACCCCAGTGCACACAACCTTCTCCTCCGACTCTACACCCCCCACACGAACCCTCTGTGTTCTACCGGAGAGGAGACTCTGTATTAAGGCGATACTAGATTTATCCAAGTTATATCTCTTTAACTTGTCCAGGAGAATTCCATGAGACACACAGTCGAATGCCTTGCTGAGGTCACTAAAGTCAGTGCTTACAAGATTTTTATCTTCAAGTGCTCCTTGTATGAATGCGACCAAGTCCAAGATTCCATCCGAAGTACCCAAACCACAACGAAAACCGAACGAAAAGAAGAGGTCGTTGGACTCAAAGTACTCTCGAATACCTTTGCAAAGATGGGAGGTAGGGATATGGGTCTGTAGTTCGAGAAATCCTTATGGTCCCCTATTTTAAATATTGGAACCACAGTGGCATGTTTCAATATATCTGGAAGAGTACTCTCACAAATACATTGATTTTTAAGCTTAGTTAGGGGATAAACAATGATGTTTTTTATTGACTTAATAAGTGCAGTATTAAAACCAAAAGTGTCCCCGCTCTTCTTATTGTTAAGTTGACCCAAAATGTCTCTAACCTCTATAAAAGTTACTGGGGTCAGTGACAGTCCCACATGATGTGTTTGTGGGATAAACATAGCTGGTTCAATATCACTAGGGCCAATCTGTCTCTGCAAATCCCTTGCTACATTAACAAAAAAATTGTTAAAAGAATTAAGTGAAATCCCCGGATCAGGCTGCCGCTTAGATGACGAAGTACCCCTATATTATTCACTATTTGCCACATACTTTTCGCTTGGGTACTGATTATACAATTCTGAAAGAAACTGGAGATTATCCCTCTGTAATCTCAGGTCATTATTAAACCAGTTAACTATGTGATTCTGGTTATTTCTTTTACAAAAAGTTTTTTTCTGATGGAAATGAAGCCAGAAACGCCTCCGACAGGAAGTCAACAAATAAAGAAAATTTGTCATTCACGTTCAAAGATGTGTCATTCACAAAGTCCCAGTTAATTTCTTCAACAAGATTAAAAAAATTTATTTTGACAGCCCGGGTCATTGGCCTAAATGTAGCCTTTTCAGATACTATTGATTTCGGCTGATTAGGACAAGGAAGATTCACCATCAAACCCAAATGATCTGAAAGTCCAGTGTCAAATAGATGTAATTGACAAGATTCTGTACTCTGGATGTCAAAAAAGATATTATCAAGGCAATTCTTATATCTAGTTGGCTTATTATTTAACTGCAACAACCCATATGTCCCCAACAGGCAACGGAGATTTAAGCAATCTGGAGCTTTGGTCTCAAAAAGAACATTAAAATCTCCCACACGCACCACTCTTCTCCTTTGATCAATTACATTCAGTACATTTTCAAGAATATTCAGAAAGGTGTCGAAACAGCTCCTCGGTGTATATAGAAATTACATTTAGGTTTAATTTGGGCAAGTAAATGGCACAAATTTCAGCAGTACCTTCCATAGACATTGAATTAACAGACAAAATTACAGAAAAATCAACACAAGACCTGAACCTCCACCCTTACTATTATTTCTGCATGAAGCCAGAGTAAAGCCGTTAATCCTCAGCGATCCCCATTCTTTTTCAGTCAGCCAATGCTCGTTTAGGCATAATATCTTAACGTCTTTGTCCGTCAGGAATGTCTCAAGCATGTTCATTTTATTACGAACAGATTGAATATTTAAATGAAAAAGCTTTACTTGACTTAACTTCATTTCTGGGGCCACCGTTGTTGAGCTGCGGTTCTGTAGATTGGAAAAATGGTTGACCAGAACACCATCGGGCCATACAGAGTGGTCCATAACCTTCCTCAGTTTGTGGCTGGACACTTCCACCTTGAAAGAACTTTTAAGATGGTCCTTCTTCGTCACCATTTTAAAACATTTAGAGCCATGAAAGTTATTTTGG
This sequence comes from Pissodes strobi, assembly GCA_016904865.1. Classification (NCBI taxonomy): domain Eukaryota; kingdom Metazoa; phylum Arthropoda; class Insecta; order Coleoptera; family Curculionidae; genus Pissodes; species Pissodes strobi. The sequence goes on along the minus strand of MU184152.1, from coordinate 126,491 downwards.
TTCAGAAAATCTATAACATCCTTTTCTTTTGTACTAGGATTCAGTCCAGACACAAAAATCCATGAAAGTTGAGTTCTGGTTGTCTTCATGGCCACCTTCAGTCCAAAACAGACCCCTTGATTGGAGTTGGTCTCTTCTCTTTATTGTTCACAGTTCATTTTCCAGACGGTTCTTTCTTCAAGACTGTCCATGTTTCACTGGGGTAAAGCAGGACGCCCACAGAATCGGCACAGACCGGCTCGGCACGGCCAGCACTGCCGGCATTCGTTATTAAACGAGATGCCGTTCCGCGCTGTTCCGATTAAATGGGCGCAGCCTCGTTTAATAACGTACATAGCAACTTATGCCGGCCGTGCTGGCCGGTCTGTGCCGATTCAGTGGGCGTCCTGCTTTATGCGTGACACCAACCGGTACACTAGGCGTATCACTTCTGGACGATTCAAGGTCAATAATTGGTTGCAAAGTTGTCCGAACCACTACATCATTTATTGCTTTTGCAGCTTGGCTGTAACTTATTTCCATTTTGCCATTTGTAGATTGCACACCTGCTGTTTTACTTTTTGGGGGCTTAATTGGAGATTGTCCTTGAAATTCGTCGGATTGTTTATCGGGATCAGCTAAAGGGGAGCAAATTGGAGCACATGTAATTAATAGGGCTCTTTGTAGGATGAGAATGTGAGCTGCAAAAGCTGTTTGTTGGTTTGTTTACATCTAACCTAACCTCACTTTGTTCCAAGATTTTATTGGATAAATCTTCGATTTTCGTCTCCATTTCCATGATTTTCCCGTGCAAAAGCTCATTTGTGTCCATGAGGGTGAGCACAAGTTTATTTAATAAGTTGTTTTCGCGATATAACTCATCTCTGGCAGACGCATCGTCCGTTAATTTAGGCGCGCAAACGGGCACAAAAGAACACCCATTCCAAGGGTTCTCGCACCCTTCACCCGCACCAAACACGCTGGGTGATATTGCCTGGTACAAGAGTTACACAATTTTTTTTCCGAATTTTCGGACGACAAACTTTGTTGACATTCACTTTCAGCCATATTGAGTTTCCAATATCACCCTTGTGGTCTTATACTTGTCACCACTTCATTGTTACTGGTTTGTTGTTCAAGTTTATTTTTTTTCTGCTCAAAAGTGTGTTGCCTTCTGTTATCCAGAATTTATTTCTTTAGTTCTTAGCAAATTTTGGTCGCTGTTTCTGCATTTGTCTGTTATTGTAATGTTCACTACTGTGAATGTTTACGAACTGGCCTTTTTGGGATTTCTTGTTGCTTTGCTCTGAGCAACCACGATGAGAACAAACATGTCGTGTGTTTATTATACCATACTCATCAGTCATCACAATTATTGGTATCAACGCTACGTCTCTGTTCATGTTCATCGCAAAATTCTCTAATATTATGTCGCATTTCCCTTTTGCTTAAAAAGGGGGTGGTTGCATTTGTTGAATGCAAATGCGAGCATAGGCATACATGTGCGGGGGTCGGTCGACGACCGTGGCGTGAATGTCATTCTAACTGTCCGCAGTCCGGCTGCTTCTGGGAAACCGCGGTCGCATTCTCCGCATTCCTAAACCAATGGAGCTGCAAACGACGGAGATAGGGATGTGCAATGCTGCTGGAGCATACTTTTTAGTTAGAGATACTCTAATATGTGGTGTTGAAATATGTAGATTAATATTGTTAAAGCACATCACTTAGGTAGAGATGCAAGTTTCTTTAAGTCAATAATTTAAATGCGTTCCGACATTCAATGGTGTAATATAAATATCAATGCTGCCAGAGGTAATTGATAAATATAATAGTTTTAAATTTTTCCAGAAAGAAACTTACAAAACAGGTGGAGGTGCATTTACACCACCTAAAAGTGATCGCATCGGCACAGAAATTATTGATAACTACTCAATTCAGGCCGCTCTAAATTTTTTTTGACTCACTCCCGCAATATGCAGGAGAAGGTAAGGGTGGTTTTATAAATTAATGTGAATTTGTGAGATTGCTGTTCTATTTTTTTAGTTTCATGTGAGTTTTTTATATTTTTGCAATACAATTAATATTTTGTTATAATATACAAAACTGAAGGTAAAGAAATGAAAGAAAATTAAGGAAACAAAGAAAATATATTGCAACTTCAAAGTTGGATGTTGCCTCTTCTCGTGTAGTAGAATCAGGATCAACAAAGATAAATGCAACTGCTTCAACGCCAATGAAGAAAAGGGATATTGTTTCCTCAACTACTCGAAACTTTTCTGAAACGAAAAAAAAATAAATTTGGTTACAATTTTAAAGAGGTTGACAGAAACGTTTTAAAGATGAAGCGAAATAAAGAAAGAAAAATAAAATGAAAGAACTGGAAATAAAAAGCTGGAGCTGCAACATATAAAATCAAAACATAAGATGGAATTACAGCACATAAAATTACAGCAGGCATTAAAATTGCACATATTCGAAGATTTCAAAGTTAGAAAAAATGGATTTGAAATTAAAAGGTCAACTTAAAATATATAATGTAATTTTCGAGGTAATTTTTCTTTAAATAAATATTTTTTAAGAAACCAATTCTGATAAAATACTGGTAATTTGTAAAAATGTGTTTAGTTACATACCTGAAATAATTATCAGTTAAACTCCCCCTTTTTTATGGCAGTGGCACACACACTAAAAGGAGATCCTATGGCACTCGACGAGCGGTGTGTGTGCGAAGACGTTGATTGCCATGGTTCAGATGAGTTGACTCGCGTTTATCTACCGCAAATTTTCGACCTTAGGACCAGCGCATTTGGCAGCAGCCCGGTGTTGTCGTTCTAATATTTCGCAATGAAATACCCAAAATCAAGGAAAAACAAGAAAGAAGAACTTTGAAAAATATATGAATTAGCACGTACGGATGCGTGAAGGCTCAAAATTGCGGTAGGTAGACGCGAATAGGGTGTGCTTGGGTGCTGCACCACAGATGTGTGAGCAATATTCTAAGCACAATCTTATTTGCGCTTTGTAGAGCAAGAGCAGTTGCTGCGGTGTATACAGTTTTTTGTTGCGAAACAGCGCACCAAGCTTCTGCAAGACTGATCTTGCGATGTTAGCAACGTGGTCGTGCCAGGACTTATTGCTGTTGACCGAGACACCCAATAGTCCTATTGACGAGGGTGAAAGAATGGTCGATCTTGCCATAATGATGTCAGGGCCCGCCGGATTGGGTTTCTTGATAAACAGGCAGCTTGGGTTTTTCCTGCATTGAACGGGACCAAATTCTTGTCGCTCCAAATTCGAACTTTCCCTAGATCTTGATTAATTGTTGTAATCTACTCCATGTCTGCGGTGATAAGTCTTAGTAGCTGGTAAAGGTTTTTCTGATTTTTTTTTTGGTAAAGTGGAGGAATGCTCTTTTATGCACCCCTCCTAGGCTAGAGGCGAGTGTGGGGTTCTCCCGCAGGCCTACCCACTAAACCTCCACCGATCACAAGGGCTGATCTAGCGACCTTGACAATTCGCATTTACGGGCGAGAAGCCTGTCTAAGTGCTGCCTATTTTGAATACATCCATCTCTGCAGCGTTGGTGCTGGCGCATCTCTTTGCAAAGCATCCCAGTCTGAATTGCCTTACTCAACAGACCGTACTATGGTGTCGTTACTAAGTTTCTGATACATTATAACATTATTTACGTCTTGAGATCGGTTTGATCAAAGCTCACTTATTTACATTAGGTTTGTTCTAGCAGTGATTTCAAACCAAAGCCAAGCCATCCGGAGTTTGCGCAAAGCGATTTAAGTGTCGCTTATATTGCAATGCGCAAACTCCGGATGGCTTGGCTTTGGTTTGAAATCGCTGCTAGAACAAACCTAATATGTATATTATTTACATTATGTGCATTATTTATAATATTAAACTACCATCCCAGTTCGGTTTGACACTCCTTAAATTTTCTGATAGCATCTTTTGGTCTATTGTATTGGTTTCGCTGTATTTCGTCAAGACCGTAATCCAATAATCTCTTGAAATCCTTATAAGGGTGACTTTTCAAATCTGTATAAAACCTTTCTGCTTTTTGGACCAGGAACAGTATCAAAAGCGTCCACTCAAGTTCTTTTTGAAGATCCTTATTTCTAATATAGGTACCATCCTACTCCAGCTGCTCTTCTGAGCAGTATGTGATCGGTAACCGATCTGAGACCTAAAATGGCTTTCAAAACAATCATTTTTCATTTTACATCCATCGTACTTTTCGATGAAACTAATGAATAAAGCTGTATCCAACACATCCACGCTTTTTGCCTCGTATTCTGGATATGCTGTTGCCATGACAATCTGGCGTCCATAAAAACTCCCAGATATTTAATTTCTTTACACCACGGGGTCCTCTGTTGAAATATCTTTACTTGATTGTTACCTTTCAGCATTCTCTTCTGAAATATAATAGCTTGGGTCTTTAATGGATTAATTTAAATTTTATTTTTTATCGCCCATGCGGAGTACTTATCTAGGTTCATTTGGAGTTTTATGGTGATCAAGTCTACGTTTCTACCCCGACTCAGAAAGGCTGTGTCATCAGCATAATATCCAGTAAACACAACTGGGTTACTTTCGAAGTCACTTATGAAGATGCGGTACAGCAATGGTCCTTGAGGTACACCCGCTTTTATCTTCTTGATGTTTGACAACTCGCCGCCGACTCTGACGTGAAAAGTTCTTTGTCGAAGATAACTATCGATCAGTTTGCACAGTTACAAAGGCATCCCTCTCTGCATCATCTTATGGACCAGGCCTTGGTGCCATAACTTATCAAAAGTTTTCTCAATGTCTAGAAATACAGCTCCCGTTGCCATTTGCAAGTTAAATCCTTCGGTGATGAACTCCGAGATTCTGAAGATTTGCTGCTCGGCCGAATCTCCTGAACGAAAACCAAATTGACTTGCCGTTATAATTCCTAGTTCGTCTAATGACTTTAGAAGCTTCTTCTTTATAGTCTTCTCGATAACCTTACTTAAGGTGGGAAGTAAGCTAATAGGTCTGTAATTATCGGGGAATAATTTATCTTTCTTAGGTTTATGGAACAAGATAACGCAAGAATGTTTCCACGCTTTCGGGAAGTAGCATTGTCTTATTAGCCAGAGCAGCCAGGAAGGCAAAAGCCTTTTTTGGCATCTCCTGCAACATCTTGTTTTTAATTAGATCCAATCCTGGTGCTTTTTTAGTCTTCATGTATCTAGTGATCAATCGTATTTCGGCCGGAGTGACGTAATCGGGAATTTTTTGCTAAGATAATAATCGATTCAAGTGTCTGGTGATTCTACTAACGCCATCCTTATAATCTTCATCTTCGTCCACGGTGTGGTTATTTACAAAAATTAACTCTAACTTACCGGCAAAGACTTCCGCTTTGTCGACATGAGAATAAACTATCCCGTTATGGCTGTGCAACGGTGGGAGTTTGTTAGGAGGTCTTAAGGCTTTCGTTAAACGCCATTTGGAGCTATCTGCAGTATTCAGTCTTCTTACTTTGTCATTCCAAATCTTATTCTTGTGATCCCTGAGCGCGACTCTCATGCTACCAGAATGTCTATTTAGTTGGGCTTTAGCTTCTTCAGTTCTTAGGTTAGTATAAACTCTCCTGAGTTTCCTGTTTTCGCGAATTACATTAGCTAGCTCAAGCGGTAATGACTCTATAGATCCCAAAACGAGAGTTTTCGACTCAGTGCACTTAGAGTATGCTTCATTGATCTGCTTAGTTAGCTTTTCCACATAATTGACAATATCGGCTGTACACTTAATTTTGGGGGGTGAAAGGTTCATCTTGGAGTGTCCTCTTGTATTTTAACCAGTTTGTTGTTGATTTAACTCTGTTGAGTTTTCCCAGCATCCCTCTGCCAATAGTAAGTACAATCGGGTTGTAGTCCGATGATCCTTCGTTGAAAACTTCCACCTCCATAGCGTTGTACAATTATCTAGTCACAACAAAGTCCAGGACATCTGGCCTTCCCAGCCCAGAGAGAATAAAAGTGGACCTGTCGGGCCCCACAATTGAAAGAGCAAATTGTGTAGCTGCATTTTGATGTTTCAACCCATTAGGGCAGGTCCTAGAACTATTTCATGCTGTTGACTTACTGTTCCAATCTCCTATCATGATAAAGGGGAGATTTCCATCACTAAGTTCAGCCAGATCTGCTTCGTTTATCGGCGCCGCTATTTTTTTTGGATGGATATAATTTTTGAAGTTCTTATTACCAATATTTGCTACAACCGCAAGATTCGAAATATTAAGGGTTCTGTTACCCAAAGTATAGCTTGGGATGTCGTTCCTAGCTAATATCGCCAGCCCTTGGCCGGCCTTGGCTTCTCCATCGTCCGTGGTACATAGTATAATTTACAAAATACATGCGATGCTTTTCCGTCATCATTGTCTTTCGCGTAGTTCTTTAACGGTCCAGGCAGCGATGGTGTAGCTATCCATTAAGTGTATCGATGGCGCTCATTAAGTTCCTTAAGAAGTCATTAATTTTGTCTATTTTTGCTTTTGTGTCGTCGCTGGTTATGCTTGATGCCTGCACCTGTATAATTTGCTTCGCGGGGTGGTTCCCTGCTCCCGAAGTTGCGGCTGTCCTCTTATTTAATCCATAGATTTCCTGATATTTGCTACATTCGCTATAACTCGCAGGATGTCCTTCGGTCTTGCAAATCACACATTTCGCATTATTTGCCTCGTTTTCGCCGGGCTTCGGCAGATTACACTGTCTAGAGGCATGGTCGCCGGCGCACTTGATGCAGCGTTCAGGCATTGAGCAACTGCTCTCACCGTGGCCATACCTCTGATATCTGAAGCATTGGATGGGGCCTCCGGGTACCACCCTAACCGTCATGTCAATTAATCTATTAACTTCAAAAATTATTTTGTCCGTTGTTTTTACCAAAAACATTGAAGGACGTCATCTCTTTCTGATCTAAATTGGGAGGCAAGGGTACTGTCATCTGCAAAACTATAATCAGAATTATGGGTTCCGGTCATTAATATAGGTGAGGAATAGGGTTGGTGAAAGTATTCCGTCCTAAGGCACTCTCGCATTAATGATGAATGTGTATGAGGTGTGTCCATCAACTGCAACGTGCAGATATTAGTTCTTAAGCGAGCTGCAAAGAGACGCTGGTAGTCCGAAGGACGGCATTTTGTTGAGCAATCCGTCATGCCAAGCTCTGTCGAATGCCTTTAAAATATCCAACAGAATCGCTCGAGATTCTCCGTAGTTCTCAATTGCCCTACTCTATATATGAGCAGCGAATATTAACTACGACAAGAAGGTTCACTCAATGGCAAGAGAGCGCTACAAAGGAATCGTCGTTTAGTTTCTTCGTTGCCTGGTAACGATCGACGAACTTCGCCGCACACAGGTTGAATTTAAATAAAAGCTGGCCATAAACGATATTTTCGTTTGCGGTATATTTTATCAAATTTATGACGAAATTTTTTATAGCACTCTAATACTCTTATTAGCTTTGGAAAAACTCAATTGATATCTTCTGAATTGTTTGCAGCGCCCTGTCAAACTTACGTTATGGTTTTTTTTTTTATTATTATCACCAAATAAATATTTTGATAAAGTTTGTATTCAGCTGGCTGTTTCAAAAATCTGTTAACGTTTTTAATTAGTTATTATTGATAACAATACTCAAGGTATGTAATAACTAATATTTAAAAGATTTTGATTTTGTGTTAATGATTACACCATATTTCCGAATACTAATATTCTGACAAAAGACATCAAGAAGAAAATGTTGCTCGAATTGGCCCCATCTTTTAATATTCAGTTAAATTTTGGCGTTTTGGGTGATTTTTAAATTGGTTAAAGGTTTCGCACAATATTTTTACTGTATATTTCATTCCTATTTTGTAATACAATACAACTAAAAAACAGCGATGTTATCTTATATCGAATATTGACTCGACCATAGAATTTAGGCGTGAAAATTAATCTGACGAAAGGATGAGCTGGTCTGTGGCCGCCGCGTCAAAGGTCGCCTGCCACCATGATTGTTTTATTTGTATCATGGCCTGCCGATATTCTGCTAGTGTTCGCGCGGGGAAGGAGACACACCGTTGACATGCCGCCGCGGAGAGTAATCCTTCTTATCATATAGTTTTGCCCAAATGCATAATAAAAAGATAAAGACTGATCTACTATACTGCTAACGTGCTAACACTCCGTTGAGGTTATGTGTTGGTGTTATACCTAATTGTGCAACAACTGAAGCCAGATTATCAGAAAATGGCGCATCGAAATGAGGATCCCTTATTGGCTAAATTTGTAACGTGCGCAGTTTTCCCTGCTGCTGTCTTGTTCGAGCATTTACGTTTCTCTGCTTTTTTTTGCTTCATATGTTGTACTGAAAGTATTTTCAAATACGAAAAAGAAAGTTCGTGGCTTTAGCGGACATTATTTACCAGATGCGAGTTCAATTCACTACTATGGTCTCCAAAAATTATGGAAAGCCAAAGTGTGTGAACCATAAGCAATTTCCACCATCTCTGTCGGCAAAATCGACGACGCGTTTCGATCTGTATGGATCTCGTCAGGTCGATGCAGCCATATGACAGAGATGATGGAAATTGCGTCGCCTGCGTCTTATGAACCGTACTTGACGGGACGCAGCGGTAAGATGTTGTTCGTAGAATTTGCACCTGGTTCGAGGCAGGAGGCAGGAGGCTTGCCATAATTTTTGGAGACCATAGCAGTGAATTGACCTCGCATCTGGTAAATAATGTCCGTTAAAGCCACCAACTTTCTTTTTCGTATTTTTAAAATGTGACGGACGTGAATTTGACAGATTGGTATTTTCAAATTACATTTAAATTACCCTTAACGCAACGCATTATTAAATTGGAATTTTAAAAGCTATATCTGTTGTAAAGTCATCGGTACGGGTGGGCAAGAAATTGAATAATCGATTAAACGCTTAATATTTTAGCAAATAACTGAATAATCGATTAATCGAAATAATCGATTATCGATATTTTCTGAAATATTAATTTTATAAGTCGATTAATCGGTAATTTCTTAAAAGTAAATCGAATAATCGATTATTGTCCCCACCCCTAATCCCATAATATTGTAGTAAGTGAAACTGAAGCTGAAATTTCGGTAGAATCATTATTGCTTATGAAAGACTGATGTTATTATAAAAAGAGGTAATAAATAGGTACTTTGGCTGAATCAGCAGATAAAAATTTATAATTTAGTTTTAATTTGTAAATATGGCTTTGATATTACCTTAGGATAGTCAGAATATAAGCAAGTGTTTTTGAACAACAACTGCACTGATGCTTCTATATGTTTTACTAGTTTCGTCCCTATTAGATTGATTTTTAAAAATAGCGATAACTCTGAAATACATGTATGGCAAAATTGCAGGCCCTCATCAACGCGTTTCTGTCGTCCGCTTAACATTCATTTTGCTCGTGAGACTCCTGAATTAACTGTTGCAAAAACAAAATTTGGATCATCGACTTAAAAATTTAAAACCCTTTTTTTACAACGAAGGAGCCCTTAATTTGCAAAATCATTTTTTAAAACGGTTTAAGAACATACAAATGATTTTTATACATGATTTTTATCGTTAGTGATAATTGTTACACACTATATAAATATAGATGATGAGCTAAAAATTCAACAATTATTTGTCTAAAACACGATATATTAAACGTGTAATACTTAATAACTTTTATGTCTTATTTCTGGTAAACCGTATTATGGTCAGCTTTCCTAGAAATTCGACCAGTGTGCGCCGGGTCCAAAGGTCACATGCCAGTATCATGCTAGTTTTCGCGCGGGGAAGGAGACATACCGTTGACGTGACGCCGCGGAGAGTGAATCTTCTTATCGTAGTTAATATTCGCTGATATGAGTGACATAGGCTAATATATCTACTGTCGATTTTTGCGGAAGCCGTATTAGTTTTTGCTAATTATTCTGTTGGTCTCGAGGTACTTAAGCAGTCTTCAACAAACCGTAATTACATGTCATTTTCAAAATTATCATTTCTTATTATTGCGATATGCAAAACTTTCGCTGCCACTATCACTGCTAAACTAGTGTCTAATTTAGTTCTACAAAGAGATAAGCAGATCTTCTAAACCGCAAATGTACGTTCTACGGTATTTCTTGTTTGAACATAAACTGCATTGTAATTATTTTCTTCTTTCCTTATGGGATCTGGTATATTTAAATTGTCAAAATTAGAAAAAAAATTTATGAATCACGTCAAGAATGACGTTCTTTTACAGGACCTTACTCCGCTCGTCGCGTAAAAATCTTCTCGATATACAACAATTGTAACTGATTACATAAATAGTTATTAATACAATTCTTTATATGGTAGAACGGTCGCCAGTCAACAACGTCCTCTACAAATCGTGCAACAATGTCTTCTTATCAAATTTCCGTAAAAAATCCATTCTAGGAAGTAACTACTTGTTTTGTACCTAACATGTGGTAAAACTACAGTTGCATAAAAAGCATACGTATTTATCGTATTGTGGCTAGGCGTAATCATTGTCGTGCGTCACAGGTACCGCAACGCAATTTGAAATAATTTTTTATATTTGTTTTGGTTGCGAATTCAGTT
>MU184152.1:69661-94943 GCA_016904865.1 Pissodes strobi | reverse complement strand
TACTCTTATACATTAGCATGCGTACTCTTATAAATGTTTGTGCATAATAGCACGCATCTGAAGTATTTCCAAAAAATTTCAATATCTCCTTTTTTTCTTACAATATATAGCATAACATGTTTAAAACATGTTTGGCTGTGACTACTTTATATTATAAAATTTTAAAAATTTACACTTCGCCTAAAACTGAGAAATTATTTTAGAATTTTCACTAACTGCGTACTCTTATACAACATTACCCTATGTAGAATGGACGGTGATGACTGTACCTTGCGTATATGTGATGAGTGTTTGCTCTTTGTCAAACAAAATGGTGAACTGTTCCAGACCCATGATTGTATCCATAGCCATAATACCCGAAACAGACAAAATTTAGTTCCATCATACTGACGTCTAAGGAGGTGTCAGGATGGTCCGGGATGTTGGGCTATAAAATGTTTTTAACATTTACCGAGACATATTAGAGTAATACCTTTATAAAACTTTAAGGATAAAATTAGGGAGCAGCTGATTCAAGATGTCTTTTACTCATTTGACGAATATTTTAATTATGATTTTAATATGTTGTAAAGTGTTTAAGTCAGGTCTATTTAAGTACTTAAATTGTGATTTTAATCTGTTGTAAGTTGTATGCTCTTATACAGTCTTGTCTGTTCATCATTATATTGTATTTTATAAAACTATTTAGTATAGGTAAAGGATTTTATGTATTTTAAATTGACGTAGGTAAAGATTATGAGGATTATAAATAATCCAAATTTTCCTTGTCCTAGTGTATGTGTATATACGTACGTTTCATGGTCGGTCAACACGTTTTCAAAAAGGAACAATTTTTGCAAATCTTTATCCTAATGTAGATTTTTGAACTGCAAGGCAATCGAACGTATTATAATATCGTAATGCAAACCTGTTATTGAGGCCCCTTTTGGTGTTTTTATAGATCAATAAATCTATTCACATTATTTACGGAATAGTAATCATAAATTTTCAAAATATTATCCCTTTGGTATTCTCCCAAAATTTGATAACAAAAATACTGGCAGGCTCGATACGAAAATCTCAACGTGCCACCTTCTCCTATGCACACAACCTGTATAAAACTTTTATCAAAAAATAAATTTACCAAATAGCACCGACACAAGGATGTGGTTAAACTTAACTTCCTCAGGAAGTGTTCTTCCTCATTGAATGAGCCCCACGCAACTTTCCTATGACTAGCGGACAACATTTCGCTACTATTCGTTAACAAATTTCGGTGTTGGTGGTTATTTTGATAAAGTTATGCGGGAATCCCGCTTTTTCCCTTCGCATAATAATGCTTGACAACAAGGAAATGCATTCACCAACCATGAGTTTACAGGGTGATCTATAGCTGCATGTTAATGAGATTTTTATGGATCCTTTAACAGTTTGAAGAGAGTAAATAGCGTTATTTGTCGCATATGTTTAAGTCTTTAAATTATTTTGCGTGTATAGCAACTTTTTTATTTTAAACGGAATACTCGATAGGTATATTAATAAGATTTAAGAATATTTTTAAATGCCAGTCTATTGATATCTATATGATAACAAGGATCTGTGGCCCACCGTTTCGAACCTGTGTTGGGTATTTTGGGTTGATTTTTAATTTTAGTAATTATTGACACGGTACCGCCAAAATTTTCGTATAATTAGTTGTGTATATGATTACATCTACTAATATCACTTTCATGAGCTACTCTTCATCCCTGCCTAGTACTGGCTTCACGGATGGAAAATTGATGTTAAATGTATTGTGTTAGTCAGTGGCGGCTCGTGGCAAATATTTTGGGGGGTTCACAATTACAAAATTTGTATTAAAAGATATAAAAGTAAACAAGAAAACTGCCAATGTCTTAAAATAGTATAAAAAAAGTAAAAATTGAAAATAAACTTTCCATGTTCTCTGCAGCTGGTACGAGATGACCTGAGTAGTTTCGTCAGAGTTGTTGCCGCTCCCAAGCCCGGATAAAGTGTGGAGGGTTCCAAGCTTAGGCTAGCTACCTGCCTAGGGTATAAAGCAATCATAGCTCACAGAATCGAAGGTCAAGCCTCAGATATAATGGACGGATTTCGATGACGAACCATGCGAGAACAAGGACGACGCAAAAACAAAAATTTATTCCCACTAGATTTGCCGACTGGAATATCACCTCATGGAATAGTAGAGATCAAGAGATTATTATGGAAATGCATAAAATAGACATAGGTGGATTATCTGAGACCAAACGATATACATGATAGTAAGACATTATTGAAAACATAGAATACGTAAATGATAGGATCCTAAGAATTAACCTGGCATTCCCCGAGGGTCCAGTACATCTAGTAATCATCTATGCGTCCGGTATATTCAAGCTTCTGCACGTGGACTACATCAATGCACCTTGGGACCATAAACTCTCAGTGGTATTTGAGGTAATGTCCATACCTCTATGGCCACAGTCGGTACCAATAACACACAACCACCTGTATTGACTGGTAGCTACTTGGTTAGCTACTTAACCTTTCTGCAACCAAAGCTCGCTCCAAACAAAAATAGCTTGCTCCAGATACACAACTCCAAGCACAACAGCTCCAGCCAAAAATAATAGCTCCAATAAACTGGCTTCCAACAAAAATGACTCCCCGGAAAAACTGACTCCCGTACAAAAAAAACCCTAACTACGTAGGGTTTTCCGATGGTAATGACGAATTGGGGAACAAACGCTCTCTTCTACAGGTATTCCTCGAACGGCGTACTTTGTTCCAGAATACACTGCACGTGGCGAGTTACAAATCCAAAATCTTGACTTTAGGCAAAAATTCATCCAATCCAGTCAAATAATTTCTCTACAGCAACCTAGTAACTACGCCACTCTCTATCGCCCGAAAAAGTATACTCCCCTAAAAATTCTTAAACTTTTATCAGACATATATACGCACTACCTACTAAGAAGGTTTTCTGAAGAAAAAGGACGATATCAAGCCAAAACGACTAACTAGCTCGTGAAATTCGATGTTAAAAAGCTAGAAAAAAACTCGAACCATAAGCCCGTTCCACACTGTCCTGTAATCATACGCAAACTACAGCAGCCGATGTCGCCAAATTTACTAACATCTACAATATGCAATGAAACGTCTCTAAGGCCGTATGATATTATATATTGCTGGTAAGACAAAGTAAGCCAACGATAAATTCATCATTAACAAGGACCAAAAAACCACAAACCAAATCATTCCGAACGGCGGTCATTTACAATTTCTAACATCCAATCTATTCAACGCATTCAGTCGATTCGATCCTAAACGTACCTTTAGCTCCAGTCGGTTTTTTTTTCTTGCTAAAACCATATATTTTAATACTGCAAAGCAGTTCGAGCGACGTTGCCAAGTTAGGGAATTTACGCATTTAATAACATATCTTGACTGCGTATTTTTAACGCGAAAAGGAAAAACAGTCGTTTAATATCAAGACAAGGGCAGCACATCAATTAATTATGTATTTTCCTGTTGGCTTGAATCGTAATCACGTAAAAATCAAAGGGCAACCGCTTTGCCAATTAAACATCTGGCAACGTTCCAAGAATAACCCTTTTCATTAAACGTTCCAAAGTGCATTATATTTAACGCGTCCGTAGGCAACCAACAATTCTTTTAAGGTATATTTCTGCCGAAAAAGGAAATTATTCGCAAGGTAAATGATTCAGTTATATACTTAAATGTTTTCTTGATAGCGATGTAGAATACCATACAATCTAGTGTTTGAAATTACGTATATAACTAGCTTATTTCAGTTTATTCCTCTAACAGCCCGATAAGGCACTGATCGTTCGACAAACATACCAGATTAAGGGTGGAATCACTGACTTTATTTGACTTCTTTCTGTTACATATTCGTGCTAAATTGTTATGTAACACCTTTCCTCACTTCACCCTTCCGTATATGCTAAACCTAACAAAATCTAAAATTAAAATTCATCTGTGCACAAGAAATGTGTGCCACATTGAAGAGAAAAAGCGCGAGTTTTAAGTCCTATTAGTGGGAGTGAGGGGGGTTAAATTTAAACGCCACACTATGGACAGATTCCACGGCGCATTCGAGTAAATAAGGGAGGAGGGAACTGGATGTGGACGGCACGCGCGGAGCAGCAGTGCACCCGAAGATTGCCTTAGAGATATGATATATTGCACCTTTGCGGAGCTTATAATTAGGCTAATTCGGAAATTTGGTAAAATATTAAATCGGTGTTGATTGTATTGTTTTTGTTATATAATACAAACTGCCACTGGTGTTCACATATGTCGTTTGACTTTATACACATTTTGTTTGCAATAACTTGCGTCTATTCTTATCAAAACCAGATTAGTAAAATATTTTCCTACCCTACAATGGCCCTAAATGGATATCAGATATTTTTGTTCAATGCTGTATAATATTTGACTCCATCATATTATGTTTTGTATACATTGTCATTTTTATTTCAGAAATCTGGCTCTCGGTATCGGCATTCAAAACTTCCCGGAAGGCTTGGCAGTTAGTTTACCCCTACATGCAGCTGGATTTTCCGTTTGGCGAAGTCTCTGGTAAGTGCATACTACGGTAGACCAATAGGTGACGATTAGTCAAAATAAAATAGTCTAGCACGTGGAACGATGCCAGTAGTTTAGGTAAATGGCATAACCTCTTCTGGAGATATGTAATCGAAAACGTCTATGATGATGATGATTTTCAGTTATTTATAAATTTATTTAATTATACTCTTTACAAACACCATTGACATAGTACTTACAGGTAAAGAGTAACACATAACAACTAAAAATGTTCTAAAAACATATAAAACAATAAAACATTACATAAAAGTTACAAAATTAACAATGAACACACATTACTTAAAACTACGAGTACAGCCAACAATTAAAAAAGGTCTTTTATTTTTGCTGCAGAAACATTAAAAATATCTATCTGGGGCCTCTTGATTTCCTTGTTACACACTGACATCAAATTATTGAAAGGTGATAAACTGAATAAATTTATATTAAATAAATTATAATTTAAAATTCAATTAAAAGAGCATCAGGTCACAGTCTTCGTATTTAATTTGTACTTAGCCTGTGTGCTCCTTCTCTCCTCCAAACTACCCATGTTAAAATCCTGCAGAATAGATCTATACGAGACCATATATGGATATGCATTGTCCTTCTTGACATAGAGGTACTTCAAAAAAGATAGGATTTAAAAAATTCATAAGTTCTCCTGGATGTACCATACTTCACAAGTCTCTCAAGCCGGATTCTATGATCTACCTTATCGAACGCCTTTTCACAGTCAATATAAATTTCATCTAGCTGGGACTTATTCTCTTTGGCATTAGCAGCATTTTCCGATAGGGCGATTAAATTTGTGACCATTGATTTATCAGTAACAAATCCATGTTGATGTAAAGATTCATTAGGTTGGGTAACATTATACAGTTCCGGAAACAAAATCATTTGAAATATTTTGGCCAAAACATTGATTAAACTAATGGGTCTATAATTACATACATCTGTTATATCTCCATTTTTATGTATAGGAGTTATAATAGCAACTTTTAATGCCTCTGGGAAATGAGTTTCCTGTACGGCCAGATTAAAAATGTGAGCCAGGGGCTTAGCCAGAAACTCAGAGCGTCCTTTATAAATGTAAGGAGGTATGTTGTCACTACCCGTTGATTTTTTTTGCTAAGGTCAGTAATAGTTGAAAATTCAAAAGATCCATAGCTAAGAGATGCTTGGTTCAGCTCACGATCATCCCCCGCTTGAAACACGGATTCAAAATACCGCGAAAAAACATTTGCAATTACCATCCGGTCCCGAAAAAGTAGCATTCTGATACCTCACTTCTCGCGGCTCCCCAGTTCGTCCGGACTTGGAGCGCAGAACCTGCCAAATGTAGTTGGATCAGAATTAATATCTGACTCAATTTTACGTTTGTACACTCTGTGTTCTAGATTAATTTGTGATTTTATTGCTTTCCTGAGATTTAGATACTTGCTATGCTGTGAGACACTAGCCTTACTTCTTAATATCAACCTATGTAATTTATTTTTTTCTTTTATTTTGCGCACCAAGTCTAGCGAATATCCTGAGGGAAAAGCAGACTTACAGACATCCTTGCGTATCTGATGCTTAGGAATACTCTCATCTAGGCATCCATAGATACCAGCATAAAATTCATTAAGACTATCACTCGCATTCTCACACGATAGCAAACTAGGCCAGTCACAGTCTTTTACCAAATGATACAAATGTACAAAATTCCCCTTAGAAAAGTCATATGCATATTGTTTACTTACTGTTGTGGATTTATTATTATCTTTTAAGCCTACTTGAAAATGCAGAGCTGTATGGTACAAATTCTCTGCTACTAATGGAGAGTCACTTCTACAAAGACTGAAAATGTCAACATTAGAAATCAACAGGTCCAGACATCTATCCCTAAAATTCCTAACATCATTAAATAGTCTTAGATTAAAAATATTAAGGAACTCGTTAAGTAATTCAGATTTATCAATATCACAGTTTCAGTAGCTTGGTAGGTTAAAATTTCCCAATATCAATAGATTAACCTGCTCGTTTATTCCTAACAATGTCTCAAATATATTAAAATATTTCATACAAATTTCTATATTAGAATTAGGCTGTATATATACAACAGATATTAAGTCACAGTTAATATTTATCACCTCAAATTTAATATCTTTGCTCAATGCTAATTTTATTCCTCCCCCTCTTGATGTACCACTTGCATTACGGTCTCTTCTTACAAAGGTATATCTGGAGTCAAACAGCTCTTCTTAATAGAGCCGCGACGTGTTGTTTCAAAATTCGATATATCTAGGTAGCCTCGAAAATCTCATCTATTATTATTATGTCTTTAATAAATGATAAGCAATTATTTACTCAAGATCATAAGCTCCATTGTCAAATGCTGATGTGGAAACATGTTAAGAGCCTTTGGAGGGAAGAGCAGAACTGTTATATCGGCTCTTGAGTCTGGCAGTAATTCTACGCTGGTGTCTGAGGGCCTCGGCCGGGCATAATATATTTCGGGACACTCGAACGCGTCGTCGTCGTCTGGCATGACACGATTTCGCAATGCATCCAATGCCAATGGGATACGAGCCTGTAATAGGTGTCCTACAGTATGGTCGCCGCTATCCTAACGAAGGGAATGAACGTGAGAGCTAAATATAACTACTGCAGAAGATCCGGAGTGAAGGTGGTGCTTGGAATCAAAATCAAAATAATTTTATTTCCTTTGATATTCCTGACTCTAATAGCACATAGAGTTCTGTCAATTTTGTTCTTGCGCTTCTTATATTTAAGTGAAATATTGATATCTTGTCTTCGTTTGGTAGGATTGCTTCTTCGAAAAAACCATTTGTTCGGATCATAGCACTCAGAAAGAATCGTATCATCGTGAGGAGTGCTTATACGGAGTGGTGAATTCGCACCCATAGAATCCAGTTTACTAACCTCATTGATGTTTGGACCACTATTTGGACAAGTGATTTTGAATCTGGAACCTGGAAGCCAACATTTAAACTTCCTTTTATTACTCTTTCTGTATTGTTATTTCCAGATATTGTCTTCATATTATGATTGATTGATTTTATATTAATTGGTTGAGATTGCAGTGTAGGTTTCGGCAAATAGATGTCATTGCCTATCATACTATGGATGACGGAAGATACTGAACCTGAGGAGTGCCATTAGTTCTCGCTCCAAATTTTCTATTTTCTCCAACAGGGGTTTAAGGGCCGCATTTTAGGCAGATCGTATAATTTCTTTAATATCTTCTTTAGAATTTTTTTCGATCATTGGAACCGCTAGTTGTTCTACCGTTGGAATTTTTCCCGTACAATGCGGCCACGTGTTTATGAAATGGCGGAATGAAGAACAACCTAAGCAGACTGGAAGGACGACCTTTGTACCGCAGTATAAAATTAGATATAGAAGGTTATTTCACGCAATTTCGCCAGAAAAGACTCTTTTTTTACTTACAGTTAGAATCAGTGTTCAGTAAGTCTTCGCACGCCGAAAAAAAATTTTATTCACAGCATATACTTTGTAAAATTACAATTCTTAGGCGGAGTAAAGATCAAAACGAGTTCACAATTTAAACAGCAATTTTGCCTTAATTTGACCGACACTGGATCTCTTACGGTTTTCGAGTTCCCCATATATAGATTTGAATTCGAGCCACCCTGTACATCATCATGATCTTCAATATTTGGTTCTATTGCAATATTTTCTTCAAATGGTTTAATGACTGGTTCTTCGGAAAATTGGGTAGAAGGCTCGGTAGTAGGTGGAAAAGATACAGTGGATGATGCATGCAGTTCACCTTCATGTCCTAGATTAACTCCCAACTCACTTATGTCACACAATGCGTCTTCTTTAGCTTTTTCTAAAACTATTTTTATGCTTTTGATTGAAAGAATGTCTGTTGTTTTCATAATATTTACTCCACGGCGAGTATTTCAAAATTGTTACCTACCGTCCAAATATGTATAAATTATATTTTAAACATCAAAAGCGTACTAACAAAATCTCAATATAAACTCAAAAAATAGTCACACGTCATTCACAAACATCACCAAATAATTGGCCTAATAGACAATGGAATGGCGCGCAAACTGCAATACTGCTTACTTGCCTACAGCAAAGCAAGTAAACACCCTGCTCAGCAGCCAACAAGGCCTATTGGCCGTCGAGGCCCTTGCGTTACGTGGTTCTTGACCATTCCTTTTAACAAAACTTGCCGATCGCCTGCTAAATTCCAAGCGACTGCCGCGGACTGCTACTGATTTGTTAGGGAATGCCTTAGGACTGCTGCGACTGCGAAAGAATGCCCAGGGACTACCAGTGAATGTTAAGACGACTGCCTATGACTGCCACTAATTACTAGTTGACTGCCCTGGGACTGCCTGCGACTGTCAAGAAAATGTACATGTAATGCCAGTAGTGAAAGACCCCTTGCCAGCAACCGATCCATATGGGAAACATTTTTATTATTTATTTATTCTTGATAAAAGTTGATTCTTGAAAAAATGGAACAATAGAACAATGCTAAATTTAATTAGTACAAAAATATACAAATTAGTTTAAGAAAATAATCCTTGAGAAAAAGTAAAGTTTCTGTTTAGATAAACATCAAAGTCAAACATTATCGTTGCAGAAAAAATTTAATACAATATTAAGCAAAAGCCAATTTTTATTGATATTTTTCCAACATTTATCCTAAATTTTTTCCGCAAAATGTTTGTCGTTTTTATTCTTGTCTAAAGGGGATTTTTTTTCATGCCTCAATTTTCTGCAAAATTAATAATAAAAATGCTTCTCGTATGGAGCCATACTTTTGCCGGTTACTGTATGTTGTGAGATAACGAGTCAGAACTTATTATAAGACCATAAAACATTCATTGGTACATTATAAGTAAAAACGAACTGAACCTGAGCATCTGCTAGATATCCAATATCCATGATTCATAGTCTATAAACCTACATACCTTAATTGAATGATAATAAGCATGAATTATTACTCTATTAACATTTAAAGGCCCTGTGAAACGTTAGTTAACTCACAGTTAAATATTGTTAAATTAATTGAATTAATTGGGCGCTGCATTAAAAATGCCGAATCGGTGTTCCTACGATTATAAAGTAATGAAAATCGATATACAGTTTGGTGAGAACATCATCTTTGGCAGATATATCATAAATAATTATAAATGTCTAATAGTTAAATTATGACAACAAATAAAAGATAATTATATGCAATATGGTATTCTAAAGTAACATAGACGATATTTAATTAGCACATCAGAGTTGTATTTGGTTTACCCAGAATATTCTTTTTAAATTGCTAGTTAAATGCTAAGCTGTTAAAAAAGTATAAAAACAGTAAAAAAGTGATGCCCTCTATATCTAGATAAAATTTGGAAAAAATTCTTAAAAGTAACAATTTATTTTAAACATTTCAGTTATTTTACACTGTTCAGGCTGTCATTTCATCGTTGCCTTTAGTAAACTTAAGTATTTAATTTGGAATTTATTCAGTCTTAACGAGCTAAATGAAGTTGAAATAGAGGTAGTCTTGAAATTAGTTGACTTACAAATAATTTAAGATTATTAGTTTTAAAAGTGATATTTTTTCTACCGTGTTAGAGCTAAACCTAGCAATGGAGATACTAGGCTATTTTTTTATTGCATATAAGGGTTATTTTTGCATGCTGTTTTCTACTAAGTTTGAAAAATTAATTCCTTTACTTTGTTTAAATTCAGTAAATCAATTTTCTAGGTTTGATAATTTTTTTTCTGGCTTGTTAACAGGATTTTTTCCTCTGTTGAATTTTGACCACGAAATTAAGTGGACCCCTGTTTAGTTTTTATTTTGCCGTTTTACAATAATTTATTAGGTTAGTTTCAAAATTATGGAATCTCAATCAAGAAAAATGGTGTATTGTCTCTTAGTTTATTGAGTTATAATGTTATTTTAAACAAGTAAAATTATGATTATGTCACGTATAAGCTGGATAGGTAATTTCTCCAATATTTGCCTTCAGATCATGATAATAATATTTATTCTGACGTTGGGGATAGTAATAAAGATACAAATTATTCACACAAAAAACCTCAGACGGTTTTTTGCAATCTTGACAAAAATAGTCAAAGCTCACAAAAAAATCAAAAAGTCCTTGTTAGGAAGCTGAGGTTTTAAGGGATAGTAATGAAATAGTTGTACTGGCCAAGAACAATATGAAAATAGACAAGAATTCGATGATTCTAAAGGTAAAAAATTAAATAAAATTTGTAGATTATTGCTTGTCTAAGGGTCGGTCAAGTTTGCCCCCCGTATTAAACACATTTCAAAAATAAATGAAGCATAATTTTGCAGACATTTTGCACAATTTTGCACACCGCAAATAAAATTTTGCACACCCACACAAAGAAAACTAGAGCTTTTTTTATACGGGGGGCAAACTTGACCCTTCCCCCCGTCTGTTACAACATTGAAAAATTTTGATGCCTCTCGATTCGGCAAATTTTGCACACCTATTTTCAAATTTTGCACCCCTTTCTGGGGACAGTTATGAAGTGTTAAAAATTTGAATATTCCTCCCCGTTTGTTAAAATGTGGAAAAGTTTTGATGCTGCTAGGTTCTACTAATTTTGCACAATTTTGCAAATGCTATTTTCAAATTTTGCACACTTTTCTGGGTAAAGTTATGAGGTGTCAAAGATTTGCATTCCCCCCCCCCCCCCTTTGGCAGAACGTTAAAAAAAATTGTAGCTGGTAGGTTCAACGAATTTTGCACAATTTTGCACACCAACTTTCAAATTTTGCACACTTTTGTGAGGAAAGGTATGAGGTATTAAATATTTGCATTCCCCTCCCCCCCTCCCGGTTTATGAAAATTTGCCAATTTTGCACACCAACTTTCAAAATTTGCACACTTTTCTGGGGAAAGTTATGAGGTGTTAAAAATTTGCCCCCCCCCCCCCCCCCCCGTTTGTGAAAAAGTTGAAATCTTTTACTGCTGCTAGGTTCAACTAATTTTGCACAATTTTGCACACCTATTTTCAAATTTTTCACACTTATCTGGGGAAAGTTATGAGGTATTAAATATTTGCATTGTCAAAAAGTTTAAATCTTTTAATGCTGCTAGATTCTACTAATTTTGCACAATTTTGCACACCACACTTTTCTGGGGAAAGTTATGAGGTGTTAAATATTTGCATTCCCCCTCCCCGATTGTGAAAAAGTCGAAAATTTTGCACACTTTTCTGGTGAAAGTTATGAGGTGTTCAAATTTGTGCAAAATTAGTTGAATCTAGCAGCACTAAAATATTTCAACTTTTTGTCAAACGGGGGGGGTGGGGGGCGAGGTGCAAATCCTTAACACCTCATAACTTTCCCCAGAAAAGTGTGCAAATTTTGAAAGTTGGTGTGCAAAATTGGCAAAATTTGATGAACCTTCCGGCAACAAAATTTTTAAACTTCCTTGCAAACGGGTGGAAAATGCAAATCTTTGACACCTCATAACTTTCCCCAGAAAAGTGTGCAAAATTTGAAAGTGGGTGTGCAAAATTAGTAAAACCTAGCAGCTTCAAAATGTTTTCACATTTTGACAAACGGGGGGGAAGGGGGGTGAATTAACATTTTTTTACACCTCATAACTTTCCCCAGAAATGTGTGCAAAATTGTGCAAAATTAGTTGAACTTAGCAGCATTAAAAAATTTCAACTTTTTGACAAACCGGGGGGAAAATGCAAATATTTAATACGTCATAACTTTCCCCAAAAAAATGTGCAAAATTTGAAAGTTGGTGTACAAAATTGTGCAAAATTAGTTGAACCTACCAGCAACAAAATTTTTAAACTTTCTGACAAACGGGAGGGAAATTGCAAATCTTTGACACCCCATAACTTTCCTCAGAGAAGTGTGCAAAATTTGAAAATAGGTGTGCAAAATTGTGCAAAATTAGTAGAATCTAGCAGCATCAGAATTTTTCCACATTTTGACAAACGGGGGGGAAAATTCAAATTTTTAACACCTCATAACTTTCCCCAGAAAAGTGTGCAAGATTTGAAAATAGGTGTGCAAAATTGTGCAAAATATGCCGAATCGAGTGGCATCAAAATTTTTCAGTTTTGTAACAGACGGGGGGGGGGGGGGGGGACGGTCAAGTTTGCCCCCCGTATAAAAACAGCTCTTCCTTGTGTGGGTGTGCAAAATTATGCCTCATTTATTTTTGAAATATGTTTAATACGGGGGGCAAACTTGACCGACCCCTTGTCTAAACAGAAATAAGAGGAAAAACGTAATATGAAATCGTTAAATAATATTTAAAATCTTATGAAGTTTCAAGGGAAGATATTAGAAACAGTTTTGGAAATTAAATTTTGGAGAAAGAAATGAAAATAATTCTTTACATTATCTTTTACCTGTTACTAGTAATAATAATGAAAATAAACTACATTTACTCAAAACACTGTTTTTCGACACTTGAAGATTAAAAGCTTTTACGTTTTCTTTTTTTATGCGTTCCTATGAATGAATAATGATCTTGGGGGTATTAGTACACTGCGACCTGTATAGATCTATTGTGTCCCCCTTCCTTGGTGCTTCCGTCGATGTGATTCCTAATCAGAGTACTTCATCCACCTGCAGTGCTTTGATAAAAGCAAGTATTCTGGATGGTTCCATGAATGGAAGTTCCTCTTGTTTGACGATGCAGCACCCAAAGCAGGCCATTCTCCTGTTCGCGACCACCTCGCACTCCGTGAGAAGGTGTTCCGGAGTTTCCTGCCCTCCTCACAGAACCGGCAACTGTCCTCGTTTTCAATTTTTATTCTCTCAAGGGGCCTTCTCAACCGGACCAGCAGTGGCCCGTAAGAAAGCCGGTGAGGATGGGGAGATTTTTCTTACTCAGTGTTACAAGGTTTTTTGATCTTCCTGGGTGAAGGGCCCTAGAAACATCTTTGATCGCCTTAACCCTGGAAGGCGTTCCCATAGACTGATCCATTTGGTTCGCTCTTCTTTCCTGAATTCTACCTTATAGGTGTGCATCCCTATGCCAGAGAAAGGTTGGTTTGCGTTTTCGTTGTCTTCTACCCCAGCGTGTCCTGGGATCCATTGAAGGAATAGTTTGTTATTCTTGCCTAGTTCGTTTAGTCTATCTAGGCATTCCTATACATGTTGTTAGTGAGCTCAGCGCTTTGATGGTTGCTTGACTCTCTGAGAAGATGACAGTTTCTGTCGAGGTTGAACTGCGCACATCTTCCTATGGCGTTAATTTCCGCCTGGAATATGTCCGGATGTTTTCTCCCATTGCTTCGGAAAATTTAGTTCATGTTCAGTTCTTGACCCGATTGTATACCATTTTATGGCACTTTGTTGCAATGTGAGAATACAAGTGATATTCATTTTCCAGTCTTCTCTACTTCTTATCTAGACTAGATCGTCCCTGAGGAGCCCAGGAAGTGGTAAATGCTTGGTTAGGGATGTTAATGTGCCATCCTCGACCGCTGCCTCTCTAGTAATTGCTTATCTAGCTGTTCCCGCTAGAACAATGTGTAGAGGTGCGAGGCCCACAATTGCCTTGATTGCTGCTGTTGGACAAGTTTTCATTGCGCCAGGCGTTGTACTTTGTTGACAGCTGATTTTATGCTCTGCTCTATGCATGCCCTTAGTTTCGTAAAAAGAAAAGTACTGAGACGTATTTTACGGTCCCGTACATTTTGTAGCTACGTCAGGTTCCTCTACTTTTTCTACGTTCCCACACTTTCGAAAAGAAGTTGAATTATGTAGAAAATTTTTAAACTAAATTTCATAACTGAAACAAAGCTTTATCCACAATACCGAAACATAATTTTGGCACTTGTCACACATTTCGCTGACCATGTTAGCATCATCAGGAGATGATTAGTTACCTCCTGATGAATATAGAAACAGCACTTATGGCCTTTACAAAAGACATACAAGATGCAGCAGTACAGCACCTTCAAAAAGAAAGACATGTCATTACCAATTAAGCAAAAAATCACATATTAAAGACAGCCAGCAAAAAAACTACAACAGACATAAGAACGGAAGAAAATAAGAGAAAAGTTAACAAGACCTAATCCCTGGAACAAAGCCAGGGAATTCAAGAATACCTATAAAGCCTAATTCCAACTGAAACCATGAATTATTCGCACTGGAAACATAGCCCACTCATTAAAAATGATGACAACTTGGCCAGGAACGATAAATAAGAAGCTGAGCTCTGAACACCTGAAAGGCGGATTTGTGCCCTTTCCCTCTGCACTATTAATATAGGCGATGAAAACGAAATTACTGGCTTCTTAAATGTATCAATACAAATGGGCCCCATAAAAAATTTGTGACTAAATAGTAAGCAAATCATAATGAAAGAAATCAGTATTATAAAAAGTACCGGGATTTAGTCTAATTTTTGGCAATATTTTGCAAGAAATGTATTAGCTCTTTGGTCGAAAATTCTAAATTTTTGTCCTTGGACAATAAGGTATTATAGTCAAATCTATTCTTAAGCCCGTTTGGACTTATGGAATCCATCTCTGTGGAACTGCAAGTAATTCCAACATTAGCATTTTGGAAAGGTCCCAAAGCAAAGTGTTGCCTGACATAGTAGATGCACCTTATTACGTTCCCAATGAAGTAATTCAGCATGAAGTGCATAGGCTTAAGTGGCGAACCATGAATTCAGACATACATTGACAAATAAACTCTAGTTTTAAGATTTAGATACTTTTTAAAGGAGATCATTTATTGGCATGATATTCTAGATTCTAAATGTCATTCTCTCTAGTCAGTACAAGTGCTTATTGTCCACTGGACAGATTGCAAGTCTCTCTGTTGGTTATATAAAAAGTATATTTGCGCGTTATTTAATTGTTAAAGTTCTGTTATCGTTCCTAGCCAAGATAGTGCAACAATATACACAGGTACACGCCATTTAATTTTTAAATTACAACATAAGCCAATTAAAACGCATACGGCTTGTACACACATTTGATAGAAACAAACAATAACACGTGTGTTATCACCAGTGCCGTTGATAATAGCGACAAGTTTGAATGGCATGTGACCTCAAATTCCTGGGTCAATGCCTTGTTCCCAGGGCCGTAGGTTGGCTTCTTTTTGAGAGGTCAAAGTCAGTTGAAATTGAAAATAGTATTGTTTTGAATTTATATTATACCAATTTTGAATGTATATTTTAATATTTCCGCATATTTAAAATTAGTTGGAGAGAGTGTAGTAGAGGGTTAGTAACACTATGAAAACGTATAATGTGTCTCAGTGTCTCGTATTTTTGTGTAAACTTTGACATAATTTATTTTTCCTTTGATGTTTGGATGTAGATAGGACAAATTTGTCGAATGGCTTTTGGCTTGATGCCAGTCAGTAATTCATATTTTGTTCTTCTTCTTCGTTGTCGTCATCTTCCGAAGGCTGCTGATCATGCATTTTTTTTGGGTTCAACTGTCAAGTCAAGTGAATGTGGCATGATTGTGCTCTGTCTGTTTTTGTACAGTTTTGCTGGTCTTTTTGGTGTTGTTTTTGTTAAAAATAGTTAAAAACGCACAGTTATATGGTTTTGCATCTGGTCCAGTGAAGTGGGAGCTTCTGGACAGTGTGTTCAATACTTTTCGCCAATTTCCAGGATTGCAGCAACATAAGCTCTACTGAAATTCGAGCTTTGCTATTAACAATTCGTATTTTATCATACTGGTGTACAGAGGGTATTAAAACATTAAAAGATACAATCATGTTGACTAGTAGAATCAAAGAGCTTGAAAAAAACTTTGATAGCTTCGAAGAGAATATAAAGGATAACACAAAAAATATTACAGAAGTAAAAACCAATGTTGATACTTTAAATGGAAAAAGTATTGCCTTAAACGATAAAATGAGAACAAATAGTATTGAGTCCAGTAAAGAAGACAAACAAGGAAAAGAAAATGAGCAAAATAATAAAATGTCTATTAAAGAAGTAGAGAGAGCTATCAATATGGCCATGAGGCCATGGCATCCGTTCGCATATCTAAACTTGACGAATCGAGAAAGTCAGTGACGACTAGGGGAACTGGAGAATCATCTGTAGATTTTTGTGGAGAAGAGGGAAAAAGATGGATTTATTTGGGACAGGTTACAAAAAAATCAAACCCAAGTGCTGTTCGAAACTTTATTATGAATAAATTACCAATGGAGAATGAAAAACAGCTAGAAATAGAACAATTGAACACAATTGGAACAACTAACTCCTTCAAGATAGGAATTGATTGTAAGTACTTTGACACATTGAATAATGAGGAATTCTGGTCGAAGAATATGATATTTCGTAGATTTTACATTAAAAAAATGCCCGTAATCAAACATAGACAAGATGAGAGGAATTATGACAACTACAATAATCGAGAGTAGAGTAGAGTAGAGTAATTTATTGGTACCAGTATACAAAGTATTTTTACAGGTCATTTAAGTGATAGAGTACACCAGCCAACAGCATTTAGAAGTGGCTCGGGCAGTAATTATCAAAACAATCAACATCACAGAAGGCAACAAGGAACTTATAATCGCCCTAATTTAAACTTCTTGTAATCGGGTCAAACTCAATACAGATATATTACCAAAACGTCAGAGGTCTGCGCACAAAGTTGAAAACATTACAACTATCTATGTACACATCATACTATGACATATTAATATTTGTTGAAACATGGCTGCATGAAGGAATACTTGAAGGTGAACTCAGTTTATATTTATATAGATGTGATAGATCTAAAAAAACAAGTAGCTGTGATAGAGGTGGTGGTGTGATGATCGCAGTTAAATCCAATATTGTATCTAGATCAATACAGTGCATTACAGAAACAATTGCACATTTATTGGTTTTAATTAGTATTGGAAAGGTTAAAATACTGGTATGCGTGGTATTTATACAGCCGCAGTTACCAGTACAGGTATATGAAGAATTCTGTCTTTCTATGGAAAATGTATATAGCAATTGTAAATATGATTATGTTTTTTTGGCTGGTGAATTTAATTTGCCAGGCATAACTTGAGAAAATAGCTTATGTGTATCACAAACAAACTCTATAACCCAACAGGCCAATGTTGTCTCAGAAATGGCAGCTTTTCACATTATTCAACAATTCAATTCAATACCAAATATTTATGGCAGTTTTTTTGGATTTGATTTTTACAGACTTTAAAAAAATTAATATTACAACTAGCGAGGTTTCAATTTTACCATACGACACTTATCACCCTGGGTTAGTTTGTGGCATGAATGAGTTGGAACCTTCAGAAACTTTATATATAGTATATGAATATCTTGATTTTAAAAACGCTGATTTTATGAATATTAATCTATATCTTGGTTCCTTTGATTGGAAAAGTCTTTTAGACAAAGATGACATCAATGTAATGGTCACTACTTTTTATGATATTGTATACACTGCTTTTGAACAATTTGTGCCTAAGGTAATATCTAAGAAGCCGAAGTTTCCTACATGGTACACAAATGAACTTAAAAAATTAATCTTCGAGAAGAAAATTGCTCAAAATAGCAACAATCATAATGATCATGTAATATTTTCACAACTAAGAAATAAATGTAAAAAATTAATAGGTAGTTGTTATACCACTTTTATTAGTACCATTGAAGGTAACATGAGGGAATATTCAAAAGCTTTTTGTAGATATGTTAATTCTAAAAATAAAAATTATAATCTTCCTAATAATATGACATATAATAGTAGCGAAGTTGAGGATATTTTAAATTATTGGGCAGATTTTTTTGCATCAGTGTATAGTGACAGGGGAGGTTATGCCAACGAGTTTGCAGTTTCCAATAGTGTCAGTATTGGTCAATTGGAGATTAGCGCAATTGATGTTTTTATTGCAATATCGGATTTAAAAAAAAATTTGTGCGCAGGACCAGATGATGTTTCAGTTCTGTTATTAGTAAATTGCAGTTGTATTTTATCAAACACTTTTAGCATGATTTTTAGTCAGTCCTTATCATCAGGTACCTTTCCACATTTTTGGAAATTATCTTACATAACCACTTCATAAAAGTGGAGATAAATCTGATGTTACGAATTATAGAGCAATTTCAAAATTTTCACTAATCTCAAAGCTACTTGAAAACATCGTAAATAAAAAAATAGTATCTACATTTGATGGTATTATCACGGAAACTCAGCATGGATTTGTAAGATAGACCGGGCTCCCAGTGGAGTTCCGTATGCAAAATATGCAGACCGCATTCTGACTTCTGATATGTGTTGTACTGATATTATACTTCGATATGAATGATGTTGCCAGTGAGTGTTGTGGTACGTTCTCTCTCCCCCTTCCCCTTCTCCATTGATGTTAACATTGTTAGCATACTTCGAAAAAGCATTGATCATAATCATGGGTCTATTAAAAACGAATGTTTAAGGCTGTATGTATACTTTTTTCGGTTATAAATATAACACACCACAAGTCAGTAGGTACAATACGTTTAATTTTAATGAAAAAAACATAGAAAAAAAATTATAGTTAATTTTAAATACAGTGTTTTACTTTCTTACAAATTTTGAGCCAATGGAAATATATCAATTTTAATTTATACTACTATAAAGTGAAATTAGCGTTCACGGCACCAAGGGGTCATCTGGTCATCATTCAAAAAAAATTTTGTTTTGAAACATTTTTTTTTCCAATCCGAAAATGACAATTTTTTCCAATCACGAAAAAAATACACCCGAAGTGGCTTAATAAAAGCGGGACAAAATAGGCTTATCTGGACAATTTTCAAGCTGACGCGCATCTTGTGAGTGTGTTAAATGTGTGAGTATTTGTGCGTATGAAGGCGCGTGCCGTGGCCTTTGCGCGAGAGCGCGCATGGGATTTTAAAGGAGATGAAAATGGGATAAAAAGAGTTGTTTAATGAGAAATAAGCCCTTGAAAATATTTAATTTTTATATATATATATATACATATTAATTATATATATTCATATTAAATATAACAATACCACTTAATACTTAAAATATATTATATGTGGACATGCATTTTACTGAAACAGTAGTATAATTCATTTTACTGAAACAGTAGTATAAAAGCTTTACTATGTACGGTTAAATCAGTCTATATATATGGCTAGAAATACCATGACTTGAAACTTTCAAAGATAATTATGAAATAAAAAAAATTAAAATGAAATTACTCTAGTTGCCATCTGGGTCATCGGGGTCTTCTTCATTATGAGTCAATTCTGCATTAGAACACAATCCACTGCAGTGATGACATCATTCCCGGCACACCATTCCCGCGGTCCGGCCGCAGTATCCACACGCATCTCCACATCCGGATTTGCACGCACCCCTAATTAGGTTCAGACTCGGCGGGGCAGCGAGCAGGTCGGAGCAGTGTGGCACAAACCGCGCTGTGTAGTCCAGTTTTCTCCAGTCATATTTCATAGCGTTGTCAACCAAGTCATCAGAGCAACAGCGAAGAACTACGGGGAAACGGTCAGAATAAAACAAACTGGCCTCGCCTTCTGAAGCCTGGACTCGAATAGAGAGGAATAAGGGTGCTACAGGACCCCGGGGATGCAGATACCTTGACCAGTATAATAGCCCGACCTTCGCTATAGCTGCAACAGGCACGGATATTCTTGCCATGCTTGTCCAGCGTAGAAAACCTACCCAGAAGTTGTGATTTTTCGATAAAGGGACCTGTGGAAGAGGCACAGAACATCGAATTGATACAGGAGCACCTTGACAATGTGAAGTCAGCCATTCTCTTTGCTCATGTCTTTTCCGGCTGTGATACAATGCCAGCAGTTTTTGGAAATGGAAAGGCATCAACATTGAAAATTCTCCAGGGCAACGAAGTTGGAGTTTTTAATAAGCTCGGAGCAGATTTGGAGAGGATCGTCTCCTGCGGTAAAAAATAGCTTTTTGCTTTATACAGAGGAGCGAAATATGCCACCCTAGATGACCTTCGCTATACCCTCTACAACAAGTGTAGCCGCCACGCAAAAGCTAGATGCTGACTTGCAGCTGAAAACTGTGCCCCCTGCAGTTGCTCGACAACATTCATTGCGCGTGCACCTGCAGGTAATTTGAAGAAAAATAAAAGGGTAAAGCATTCTGCATTAGTAAAATATTAATTAGGTTGATATTTTGTAAGTTCAAGAATGGCTTGGGACAGGAACAAAGCTGGACGCAACGAAGCACGGCTGGAGAAAACTGGACAACCCAGCGCGACTTGTGCGCTTGCCCTGTCGAGTCTCTTGAGCTTAATTAGGTGTGCGTGGAAGTCCAGATGTAGAAATTTATGTGGATGCCGGTCCGAGGGGATTGAACACAGTAGTGGAGAGTTTTCATGCAGAATTGCTTCATAATGAAGATGACCCCGACGACCCAGATGGCGTTTAGAGTAATTTAATTTTTTTATTTCATAATTGTTTGTGAAATTGTCAAGTCATGGTATTTCTAGCCATACTGATCTAACTGTACATAAATGCTTTTATACTACGGTTTCAGGAAAATGTATGTCCACATATCATTTAAATATTAAGTGGTACTGCTATATTTAATATGAATATTTATACTGATTAAATATTTTCAAGGGCTGATGTGCCCTTATTTCTCTTTAAACAACTCAATTATCCCACTTTCATTCCCTTGAAAACCGCACGCGCATCTTCGCGCAATGGCCAGTGCACGTGCCTTCACACGCACACGGACCCAAGATGCGCGTCAGCGGAAAACTTATCAGATAAGCCCATTTTACTCAGTTTTTTAGCCATTTCCGGAGAACTTTTCCCGATTGGGAAAAATTATCATTTTCGGCTTGAAAAATTACTTTTTCTTCAAAAAAAAATACGTTTGAACCATGATCAGATGACCCCTTGGAGCCGTGAACGCCAATTTCACTTTCTAGTGGTTTACATTAAAATTGTAATATCTCCATTGGCTCTTGGAAATTTTCCAATGCGGGGATTTTTGGGAACTTTGTTTCCGATGATAAGGTACTGTCTTAAGAACCCAAATCAGTCGTCAGATGTTATGAATAATTTTTTCTGCGATACCACATTCTTCGGCAACCTAACTTTTCTAGTTTATGCCGGAGGTAAAATAGTGGGGGGCGAAACGGCAATCGCACCATGCGCGCGCGCGGCCACATGCTTTTTTATACAGACAAAGGTCTCAGATACACAAATCACAAAACAGATTGCGGTCTGCAGATTTTGCAAACGAGGAACCCATTGGAGCCTGCACTAAGAGGAAAATCAACAGTCTCTAATTTATTAACTTACGAACAATCATTAATAAGCTCTTTAGAACATAAATCTCAGATAGACTGCATTTATACAGATTTTAGGAAAGCATTTGATAGGGTCATACCTACCATACACAGTAACCTAATTAAAAAACTTCAATCATATGGAATTTTTGGGACCCTTTTGATGTGATTTGAGGATTACTTGTCGGATAGAATCCAAATTGTAAAAATTAATAATGCTTTATCTCAAGAAGTTAAAGTTATTTCGGGAGTCCCACAGGGTGGACATTAATCTCCTTTATTATTTAATTTATATATTAATGACATACAATATTTTCTTGTCCATTCTCAGATGCTTTCTTATGCTGATGACTTAAATTTTTTTTAAATTATCGAAACACTTTGAATCGGTGGTGTAATATGAACGGTATGGAGCTTAATGTTACTAAATGTAAATTGATGCAATTCTATCGAAAAAAATAAAGATGTTATAAATTTCGACTATTATGTCAATAATGTGAATTTAGAGGATTTAGGGGTTATATTCGATAGAGAATTATCATTCAATCATCATATACAGTATATTACTAATAGAGCTTTAAAAACATTGGGCTTCCTCAAGAGAACTTTGCATGACTTCAATGATATAACCTGTTTTAAGAATCTATGTTGTTCATATGTTAGGTCTATTCTCGAATATGCTAGTCAGATTTGGAATCCTCAATATAAAGTGCATGTAGAGACTATTGAGAGAGTTCAAAAGAAATTCTTGAGGTTTATAGCTTTTAAAATTGGAATATGCATCGATCACATGAATTATGATCAGATTATGTCAGTGTTAAATATCTCTTCCCTTGATCAACGCCGAGATTACTTGGATGTGTGTACTTTATTTAAGATTGTTAACTATCAGATTAGATCTACACAACTTCTTGAAAAAATTAAAGTAAGGGTACCTCAGAGAACATTGCCTGATAACAGTATATTTTACGTTGAGTTCCAAAGAACTAACTATGGTAAAACATCATCAGTTAGTAGATTCGAATCATCGTTTAATAAACATTGCATTAATATCGATCCTTTTAATATTAGTTTAAACTCCTTCAAAAAAAAAAAATTAAGAAAGAGATACTGTATTTAGATTTGCATGTGTCATAATATGTACTTTGTAGATTTTTATTTATTTGTAATGTATAAAAAAATGGCTTGGTCCGTTAATAAAACATTTATTTATTACCATAAATGATTAAGCCGCGACGTTCGTTTTCTTCCTCTATTGCGTGTATCTACAATTTTGCCCTCAATACCCTTGGCAAGTCCAAGGGATTCGAGCACTAAAATTATTTCGATATTTTTAATTAATCTTTCAAGTGCGTCGGGCCGTTGATAATACGATTCGACCATGACATCCTAAGTACCACCATTCGGACCCCAAGCCGCAAGATCAGACGTCTCCTGCACAAGAGTTTTTTTTTCAAAGAAAGCACTGCTGGCTTGTTCGATGCTCACTGGAATCTCGTGTGTACCGGATCCTTGATCGTTCATGTAACATCAAAAATATTTACAATTATTATGAACCTTCTCAATAGTTGTGTTATATACCTAGTCGTACATATATGCCTGAATATTTTCTTCTTTGTTGACAACTGTAAATTTAGTTTTCTTTATATAGCTGTTGCAAGCCGCATTAATCATGCTGCACTGTTTACATTTATCATGATCTTGCTTCCAGACAATCACTCATAAGATAGCTGGAACGATACTGTTTGTTATCCACTAATAAATTAAAAGTGACAAAAACTATATATATAAAGTTGGGTTAAAAGGTTGTTTGAAAATAAAGCAGGATCTTTTTTGGAAATCTGACTTAACTGCTGCTGCTTCTGCTTTACGTGTGGGCTTCACTGGACGGCATTCACCTAAAACCTAGGTTTAAGATGTTTCGGGCCTCTCAACTAAGGGCATCTGGCCTCAGTCATAGTCCATTGTTCCATTTCATCCTCCTCCTGCAGTATTTCGGTGTGTAAAAAATGCCCGTCATATTGGCTCAATGGCACTATATTGTTGACCCTTCAAAGTATTGAGCACGTAAAGTAATAGCTGTGAGCTGAACCTTACAAGCACAGACAGAAATGGACCCACGGGAACATCCGTGAATGGGAATTTCTTCTAGCTAGGACACCCGATTCTTCCTCGGGGAGAAACAACGGTCACTGAACGGTAGCCACGTGTTCACCCAAAATGGCGACAAAGAAACTCATGTTGATTCGCCCGAAAACGAAACGGTCTAGAGTAGATTGGCCTTATGGCTCAGTTAAGTTCTATTTACACTAGAGCAGATTCATCTTCTGTCCCTCTGTTTTGTGAGAGTCGACGCATCAGATATTAATAAAAATATTTAGGTGTCATCGTTCGCTTAAACTCTAAGAGCTACAAACCCTTTCCTAATGAGTTCATTGATGAAGGGACGTTTAATGAAGATGTGTGTGTTGATGGCCCGGAGCAACACGAGAAAACAAAATCCAGCGTAGCTGGGTACTATTAAATGATTGAAGAGACCAATGCTTTGCTTTGAGTCATAGAAGGCCTGGCATAGCTTGACGATTCTTGCTCAGTGTACAAAACCTACTGCCACGACTGTGAAAAAACAATCTAAAATTATGTTAAAATATATCTGTGTTATTTTTCATAGACCACGTATCTCGTTTTAATGCGCCATCTTCTGGGAAAGATGACCAAATGCATCGTTTCGTTTTTCTGATTGTGAATGGATTTTTCGCTATCCTCTCTTCTCCAGTAATTGTTTTCATAAGAAATTCACCAATCGTCTGTGTTATTGCAATTAGAATTCGAGAATTACGATTAGAGTTACGTTTAGAGCCTGAAGTAAAGCCGTCTGTAAAAGTGGTCTCGCTGTCATTAAGACTTAAAATCCACAGACCACAATACCCGAATCGACGCAAGGCTAATTCAAATGCTGCGGTGAGCCAAGAAAAGACGCGAACTCAATCCATATCTTTCAAAAACAATCAGAATTATTCAACTGTCAAAACAAGATGCCTATTATCCCTGGAAATGAAAATCTGTAAAATTGATATCTAGTATTCACTTTGATTTGCTGGTTGCCTATTTAAATTAAATTCAAGGATACTTTGTTCAGCAAAAATCTAGCAGCGTGGTCAGACCAATTTAAAGTGAAAAATTTCTATGGTGCTGTTAGATTATTTTTAAGTTTATTTTTTTAATCGAAGTTAATTTTTGTTTCTGAAGATTTAAACGAGAATTTATACAGAAAACCCGATAATTATTACTGACTTTGGAATGACCATATTCAAATGCGTGTTACAAATGACAATATTTCTTGATGTTGTACCGGGTGTTTCACTATAAATGGAACCCCCCTTTAACTTTTTCAATTGACGT